>JACXGM010007341.1:0-30860 GCA_016801145.1 Umbra pygmaea
AGAGAGAGAGAGAGAGAGAGAGAGAGAGAGAGAGAGAGAGAGAGAGAGAGAGAGAGAGAGAGAGAGAGAGAGAGAGAGAGAGAGAGAGAATAGAGAATGGGTGGAGTGAGAGAGGGGAGACATAAGGTGTATGTATGCCCAAAGGAGTCTGCATTACCACGACAACCAGTTCCAAAGGATCTTCAGGTGAGTCTAAGGATACACATACACACACACACACACACACACAGACTCACAAGGCCTTTGCCATTACAATTAATAGAATACTGTCTAGGCTATCACTCTTTAATCTGAATGTGTGTTTTAGTGTGTGCATTCGTTGTATATGCATACAACGCGTATACGCATGTGTGTGCCGTACAGCTTTCTTCCTCCAATGTCGAGACAAAGCCTCTCCCTGACATCCTCACCCTGGCACACACATACGTACACACACATACAGTACATTAAACACGCTCGCGCACACATACACTCATTACACACACATATGCATACATGGGAGGGTGGGAAAATGTCCCTTCATTGTCAAATTGGGTTTCCCAATTCTGTTTAATTGTGGGTTTGGTTGATTCTGAAGCTTAGCGTTTTTTTACAGCCCAACACTGTTGTCGGATAATCATAGAAATTGATTGTGTACTTGTCTATAGGCGTATATGGAATATGTGTTTATAGCGGTTAAGAAAATGAGAAACAGTACATTTATACAGCAACCTGTTCTCAGGAGTAGATGCAACAATAGTATAGATAATTAATGGACACAGAAATTAGTATAATATGTTACACTGGGTATAGTATGTATTCATTTAAATTGTCATTCATAATGTGTCTAATTTGAAAAACCGTGTTACAAAGTTAAGGGTAAGGTTAGTTAATAAAGTAAAGGTTAGGGTTAGGTATTACGATTAGGGATAAGACTAGGGTTAGGTATTAAGATTATAATGAGGAATTCATTTAAAATACACTAAAGTTTGGGAAAGGCTTTGAACAAAAATAGGTTGTCACGTCATTGATTTCAACAGGCAAACCCATCCTTAGCAAATCATTAATCTATTTAAACAGTATGCAAAAGCAATCAGTATTACCTCAATGGTCATACCAAATGCACAATATCATAATCATTTGACTTTACCAGATGTACATACACTATGCTTCGTGTGGACTATGAGACAACGCTGTATAGGGTGAGATACAATTAGAGATGGAGTACATTTATCGAAGTGTCATTAACAATGTCCTATAGGTAGCAGAGTTAACATATAAAGTGAAATGTTTGTATGACTGTCCTACTTTCAGAAAAGCAGTAGTCTAGCATGTTCTTGTTGTTTGTGTGTGTGTGTGTGTATATGAGACTTGTAATTATTCACCAATGACCCAAAAGACAAAGGGATGTTTAACAGCTAATATGTTCTCTCTGTGTGTTTTTAATTTATAAGCGTGACAGAAAGAAATGCAGATAGAAAAAAATTAGCACTTTTCTATAATATACTAATGTCAATGATCCATAGAGGCCCATTGCATCCTCCTGTCTTCAAGATTCAACATACACAATAGATCTGTATTGTCAATAGATAATATGTCATATCTGTGATGCATGTCGACATGGGAACCTGATGGCAACATCGTAGGGGTGACATAGCAAGGCAGGGAGTTTTCCATGTTCCATTAATCTATATCCTGAGAACGAAATATTCATTTATCTTCTAGAAGCATGCATGGTATAATAATGTTGTGTCACTAATTGTCATTATTCAGCAATGTCTCAAAGCATACTATTTACTATTACCATTCTAAGTTCCATAGGGGTGTGTGACGGTGGACAGACTATAGCTGCTGCGTGATTGATAAACAGCAGAAGGCCTATTTTAAAGATGGAGGCAAAAACCACCAGCTGTGATTCTCTAGCACTCCCTCATTTCTTTTCTCTTGCTTCCTCACATCCATCGATAGTGAAGCTTGGTTAGGGTATGAGGCGGCGGTCTGTGAATGCATATTTCTACGCATAAGTGTGAACATATTTTGTACTGTATGTGCATGTGCTTTTGTGCTTGTATGCATGTTTGTGTGTGTAATGTCTCAGCATATTTTGTCCCGTGTAAATTTGTGCAAGTTGTATTATGGTCACTAGTAATAATCGATAAAACTGTTATAGTGCTGTTCATTATATCCAGAAATCTTAGAGTACTGCAAAGAAACGAGAACTTTAGGTTCCTATTACAAAATGAATGTTAAGTGCATATCTATCTCTTTTCTGAGTTACATACTGTACACTTCAGTCTAGCTACAGCATGACTGAATTAGGAAATTAAGTAAATAATGCTCAGAACATCAGCAACCATCGTCATCAGCAAAAATTACATAAAATCCCTGATTGAACATTCCAGAACATCCTTGTAAAATGGCCGCCGTGCAGACACAATCTGTAATGGCAGACAGGAAGTTTCTAGTATTTCTCCCTTTTTCACTGAATGAAAAACAGATCCACTGTTCTTCAAGTAGCAAACTAATTTAAAATATAATCTATAGAAATGTTCTGTGGCAAATATTTTGTACATTTTAGATATTACAGTCATCGTTAGCCAATATGTACCAACTGAGGGACACAATGTACAATTCCATGAAACAGTGTTTGATGCTGAGTGGGCTTCGCTGAAGAGCTGACCTAGTAGGCTTTTCACACACACATGCACGCACGCACGCACACACACACGCACACACACACACACACACACACACACACACACTGCTGGCAACTGAAGGATTCATTTGTGTGAGTGGTCCTCTGGCACCACAATTCATGATCTCAGTCATCACACAACACAAAGAGTACTGTATTTATGCATTGCAGTGGTGCGCAATCATAATAATTCTATTGACTTTACATATACACTCACTGGCCACTTCATTAGGTACATCTTGCTCGACCCCCTTCTGCCTTCAGAACTGGCGTAATTAAACATGTCATAGATTCCAACAAGATTCTGGAAACATTCTTCAGAGATTTTGGTCCATATTGACATTATTACATTCCACAGTTACTGCAGGTTTGTCACTGGACATCCATGATGCGAATCACTAAATCCACCACATTTCAGACGTGCTCGATTGGATTGGGATTTGGGGAGTGGAGGCCATTTGACTACCGTGAACTCATTGTAATGTTCAAGAAACCAGGTTGAGATGATGTGAGCTTTGTGACATGGCGCGTTATCCTGCTGGAAGTAGCCATTAGAAGATGGGTACACTGTGGTCATAAAGGGATGGACATGGTCAGCAACAATCCTCAAGTAGGCTGTGGCATTTAAACAATGCTCAATTTGTAATACGGTGCCTAAAGTGTGGCAAGAAAATAACCTGACAACATTACAACACCATCACCCTGAATCGTATCGTTGATACAAGGCAGGACAGATCCATGTTTTCATGTTGTTTACGCCAAATTCTGACCCTATCACCTGAATGTGGCAGCTGAAATCGAGGCTCTTTAGACCAGGCAATGTTTTTCTAATCATCTGTCGTCCGACTCTGGTGGGGCGGTGCAAATTGTAGACTCAGTTTCCTGTTCTTAGCTGAAAGGAGTGGCATTGGTTTGGTCTTCTGCTGCTTGAACTTGGTTGTAATGAGTGGTTATTTGAGTTACTGTTGCCTTTCTATCAGCTCGAACCAGTCTTGCCAATCTCGTCTGACCTTTGCCATCAATGAGGCATTTTCGCCTAGAGAACTGCCGCTCATTGGATATTTTCTATTGATCTGATTATTTTCTGTGAACCCAAGAGATGGTTGTGTGGGAAAATCCCAGTAGATCAGAACTTTTGAAATACCGGTTCTCAAACCAGCCCGTCTGGCACCAACAACCATGCCACGTTCAAAGTCAATTAAACCTTTCTTCCACATTCTGTTGCTCGGTTTAAACTTTCACATGTCTACATGCCTAAATGCATTGACTTGCTGCCACATGATTTGCTGATTAGATATCAAACACAAATGATAAAGATAAATAAATGATGTTTAATATAACTATAACATATAAAAATATAACAATGTTACAAAAGTAAAGGGGCCTTGATGGGCAGAATGTATATCAATATAGCAAACACACCAAAACACAGACCTTACATAGAAACAATGACAAACAGCACATAGAAGCCCAAACAGGCACTAAATACACTTAATGAATGAATGAAACCTGGTGTGCATAGTTGCCTGGAACACTGAACATCTGAAAGATCTACTGGGTTGTCATGTGATACAAAGTCTGGGAAACCAAAAAGCAACCAGAACACAAAATGGAGTTTGTGTCTGAAGGCACCTACTCCAGCTTACCAGAAAGGAGGGAGCGTTAAATCGTCTAATGGATTGAATAATGCATGGAAGGAAATAACTAATCTTGCACTTGCATAACATTCGCCATCTCTCACTCTTTTCTCTTGACTTCTAAAATGTCTAAATTTAATAGGAACCGTTGGCTTCGTATCTGTTATGGTAGCAGCCCAGGGCTGAATCTCAGAAATAAAGAGCGCTGCAGGTGTCTGTTCTCTCATCAAGGGTACATGAGGACAGCCGGGGTAGGGTCATGACTCAGCTAGAAATCTGTGAGTGTGTTCTTTTTCTGTGTCTCTTCAGCTTTAAGAGAGAAAACCAGATCCAATCCCCGCAATTACCCCTCGACTGTAACAGATACATGCGCATACTGTACATATGCACTTTTACATTATATACAGTAGCTATCTAAATGGGGAACCTATATTTTACTTGTCATAACAAATTCCTGACCATAACTCTAACCTTAACCTCTACCTAAACTTAAGCTCAATAACTGAACAGAATAAATATTACGCCTAAACTTAACTATGCCTGATGCCTAACCCTAACTCTAACCAATAATACTTCATATTAACCCTGACATTTAAGCCAAAAATATATATTTTTAAAATTGGTGAGGAGTAAGAATTCCCCATTAGTTTCATGTTTCTTATTTAACCACAATGTTGTCCCCGGTTTTACAGTTAATTTAGAAAAACACATTGAAAACTTGTAATTGCTTTTTCCACTAAATTAGCTTTTTTACTGACAGGCTCACTCCCAATTTCAACATATTTATTTTCCATCTCAATCTACAGTTGCATTAATGTTTAGGCACACCCGATAAAATCAACATGCCTGTCTGTCTCTGCCTGTCTGCCTGTCTGAATGTCTGTCTCTGTATGTCTGCCTGTCTGTCTCTACCTGTCTGTCTCTGAGGGCTGTGAAGGAAAACACAAAGTGGATCTTAATAGTCTAAAATGTCTTCGTTTTATTGTGTCATCTTAATCTGCACTGAATGTATTACAACCTAATAGGTCAGAGCATCCACCATTTTAGTTTAATCTTTCCTGTAAATCACTCAACTTGCAACCCTGCCTGAGACCTGGAGACTTGGGTCATAGATCCTGATCCCCAGGGTATTTTTATCTAAGTGGATGAACACAGTTGTGTCAGATTATTCAAACCCTTCAGTACAAGAGCTAGGTTACACAAAATGGCTACTCCCATGTAGGTTGATGAGGAGAATTCTATAACAGGAAGTTGTTCTCCCTGTCACAAACTAATTGATATGACACTTGTGAGTCTCAGTAGTATTCTTAGAGTTCTCTTGAGATATTCTAGCCAGACTGCATGAGACACACCCTCCAGACAAGATCTGCCTTTATGCAGTTTGAAATGATAAATGGTAAATACCCTATTCACCTTTTTAAACACCTGACTATAACAAAAGCAATGAGAAACAGAATAAGAGGGAGAAGTCATGCACACATAAAAAAACATACATAAAACCCTCATCATCAACACAGTTAATGGTTGTAAAGAGCGCTGGGCATCTATAGTACACAACTACATTTGTAAAAACTTGTGGACATTCTCTTAAAGCTGAAGACTGGATGCCATGGCAACCATAGGATGTCGATGGTGGGGCTATTTATGGAACTCTATACAACCATACTATGCTGAGTTCAGTTGGATTTAATGGAATTCAAAAACAGTTTCTCATTTCCATTTCGCTCCAGACCTACAGTGGCTAGGTAAAGAATATAACTAAATTGATTTTAATGACATATAATGGAACTGATTGTCATAGAATAGCATAATGTGTGCATTATGATACCATGCAATTCAGAAAAGGTTAAATGAATGAAAAGGCTTATAAGAACAGGTTATGGCTTTTGTTAAAAAGCAGAAAACAGAAAATTTGTCCACTTTAATGTCAGTTTCAGGTTATGAAAATTCTGTTTAGATCTGTCGAAATGCAGTTTATCATATAGCACATCAATGCGTTTTGTTTGACAAATGGTCACATTGATTGGTCCATTGTGTGTGATTCACGAAAATCTGTATAGCATACTGATTTTCGTTCATGGATATCGAAATCGGAGAATCCCTTTGATCTGTACTGAGTTGGGTAGATCGGTTTTTGTTTTATTTTGCACCACAGATGTGAATTGATCTCCAGGATATTTTGAGGAGGTAGAGTCAACAAATTGGAGGAAATGCCTGAACATTTCAGATGGTCTTTGAAGGATGTTTACAGGATAATTATTTTATGATTGTATTTTGCTTTTGTGTATATTTTGTGCAATGTGTATGTTTGTTTATTTTTTCTCTGTGTATTGATCTTGATATTTTATATGAAAAATCTTCATATATTTTTATTAAAACATTGCCTCTCCTATTAAAAATATGTTGATTTCAATGACATTCTTATAAAAATGTTGGATAAATAAATATAATACCCTAAAATAAACAGTAGAAACAATAGAAACACACATTTGATCTGTCTGTGCCTGTTTAGAGGATGTGTGACATATCATTGCAGTCAGATTTCCACTGAGACAGCTCCAGTTAGCTGGTCCCCTGTGTCTATCTGTCCATTTAACACACAACTAATGATCAACTGTATTTCCTCAGCTCCTCTGACCAGGCAGGAGAACCCCCAAAACGTATTATCTGTTCTGATCTGTTCTCTCTGTCATTAGAATTATTTTCTATGTTCAGACCATTCTCCTGTTTTTCCACCAATGTGGTTCTTTAGATCTCAGGCTAAATTTCGGTGTATATTATTGGAAGTCGGTCTGTGTGTGTGTATCAGAAGACATGAATAGTTTAGATCAAGTTCAGCTTACTGGGAAAAGGCTGCCAGTATACAAATTACATGGCAGGAAGTTCCCTGATTGATTCCACTTCCTGAGAGAAAAGATGTGATACTCCCCTTTATGGAAATCCAAGCTGATCGTTCACATAGTCTATGTAAGGTTGATTTTCAGTGATTGTATTCAAATCTGTAGTTCTTTGAATTAGGGCCAGGAGATTATCCAAGCTTTTTGAAAGCCTCCCCAATTTAAGACATTAATAGTACTTACCTGTCACTTTACAATCAATATTTTCAGGGACATTATTATGCAGAGACACAACATTTGAGAAGTGCTTGAAAACACGAAGGACAGAAAGGTGGATGTGACGGTAAAATATTGGACAAACTACATTTATGTAGGCTTATGAGAACTTAAGCACCATTTCTGCTGTCGGGCAAAAACCACTGGTATCCTCTTAAATTGTGAGATTATAAATGGTGCATGAAAGTCAACCAGGGAAAAACAAATGACTGACTGACTTGTGTCTGAGCTATTACTCGCCACATTCTTTTCACGTTAATCCTCAGTCAATTGGAATGCAAAGTAAAAGCTTATATCTGTCTCCTAATCAGACACAAACACATTTTCTACGCATACGGAGCTGTATGTGTTGTGTCAGACCTCAGATTGTAATGGTACAGCTAGGTAGGCTTATATCACGCCTACGCCACATGGCCGCCTCTGCTCTTGCTGTCTTCCTCCATGTTGCAGTCAGATTTAATAGGGAATTTGGTAAAGCGTGACGACTCGTCTTGAATTTAAATTTGCTGCTCTATTGATGCTTCATAAATTCAGTCTGAATTCTCTTTAAGTTAATTGTGCTGACTTTGAAATTAAGGGCTATTGTACAAAACAAATTAATCATTGATTGGATTGTCAGAGTACCATAATGATTCATAATTTGTGTACAATGGCTCTGTCCATCTTTCTGGGAATATCAACAACAAACAAATGTAATATGTGCTAATTGAAATCGACAAGGAAATCAGCAAGAAGAAATGCTGTTGGGTATTGCGTTGGTCAGGCATTTGATGGTCCTTCTCTTCATTCTAATCTCTATTTTATTTCTCTCTTAGGTCAGAGACCCCAGTCTGGAGTAGGAGCACCCTCTACTGGCCAGGTCTGGTAGGGTGGGACAGCTGGTGTTGTGAATCAGGCCGCTGTAGTACAGAGACCGGCTACTTCCCAACACCAGGGTCTCTTCTTGACCTCTCACGTCTGACCCCTCAACCCTGACCTTTAGCATGCAAATCTGTATAAGGTACATATAACAAAAACATTTCAAACCAAATCCCCACAGTGAAGAGGATTCTATCCCTGAGCCCTGATTTTGTCATTTAGGGACATTGGGGTACATGTTATTAAGTGAAATACAATGTAATTAATACAATGTGGGGAACTGCTTGCTGTTGTGATTTATTATAAAATGAAGCTGTTATTCACCTTTCAAGGACAATAAAGATGTTATATTTTAGTAGGCCTGATAGTCCTGTGTGGTTTGTCTTTTTGACTTTATAGCATTTAATATCAATATGAGGTTTTAATACTGTACCTTTGCTGGTTTGGGGCCTTAGAATACACAATTTGAATGACTAAGTCATCTTCAAACTAATATAATATCTGTTATAATAACTTGTTCTCAATTTGATGTCAGTCAAAACATCGTTTCTCAGACTACCAAAAATTGTATACTAATTATTTATTTTTGGATTTGCGCATGCCCAGTAGACTATCATGCACAGAAACAGGTGCGCTTTAAATGAGAAATGAGCAGGGAGAGACGTAGCAACGTTAAATTGACGACGACGAATGCTAATACGTTTATAATCAAATTTGAAAGAATAACGTGTATAAACAAAAGTTATACCTACTTGGCATAGATTATATAGGTAACAGTTTGCATCGAAATTGAAGTGGGCGATTTTTGCCTAAATGCAGTTAGCCTAGCCATTTGAATTTGACATTGTTTATTTCGTAACATAATTATAGTCAATGGTATTTGACCTTGGTGTAATGTAGACGTATTTTATAAGTGGTAAGATAGAACTTTTCTTATGAAAACTTTTGCTTGCGTGCTGATGTGTTTTTACCGTTGGCCTACTTTTTGTTTAGCCCGTGAGTTGCTCAAACCAGCTGAATTTATAGCATTGACAGAATGTAAATGAAACAAAATACAGTTTAAATAAAATACAGCTTTGAAATACGACCATGCTCCCTTCGACACGAAGGATAAAATTAAACCGAAACGTGCTAATAGCCAATAATGTTCCCAGACGAAGACAGTCCTTTAAATGTTTACGCACGGCCACCTGCAAGACAGACTACGATCCTGAACATGATATTGGAAAAACTCTGGAAAGCAGTGTACAAAACTACGAAGTGAAAACAAAGCATAATTCTGTTTTGGAGAATGCTGAATCTTCCGTATTGAGATCCGAAAATAATGTACTCAACTTGGGTGAAGAAAAGGGGCCCCTTTCTATACAGACAGCTGTTGTGGAAAAAACAGCGTTTGTGCCTGCAGACAGTGAGGAAAAGACGTCAACTCCAATCAGTGAATGTAAAGGTATGGCCGTGTCCAAGAGAAATTATTTTAAATATGAGGGGCTAACGAGCACTGGGAATAACTTTGAGGTGAAAGTAGAGGGACCATGCACTAGAAGCAAGTATGTCCAGAATAAAGTCGAAGGGCATTGCACGAGAAGTAAATCTGAAACTAGACCAAATTGGTTGAAAGTAGAGGGACCATGCACTAGAAGTAAATATGTCCAGAACAAAGTCGAAGGGCCTCGCACGAGAAGTAAATCTGAAATTAGACCAAATGGGGTCACAGCCGGGGACAAAAAACGTTTGTGTTGCAGGCTGCAGTTCGCTCTGTGCTTTTGCTGTGAGTTCTCCAGCCTCAAACTGTCAGAGAGAAGCAAAACCCTGAACCAAGCAAATTCCAAGGGTCGACATTCAAGACAGGGTTCATACCATATAAAGGGTGGCCTATCTGTTAAGTCCAGGGTGAGAGAGAGCTTTGCAAGAGGGGCTGTCAAAAATCGCAATTTGAACAATAGCAAGACTGCAGGTGCATTGGCCAGGAAGACCAGTAGAGATTCAGTCCAGATAAAAACGCAATCAGCTGAACGCAAAAGGTCAAAAAAGAGTCAGAAAAACGCAGTAGAAGACACGTCCCAAATACCGTCAGGGGGAAAAAAATATGTTGCTGCAAATGACGTCTTCGGCGCTTCTTTGAAACTGCGTGAAAAGCGAGAGAGGATAGGCAAGTGTGAAGGTCAGACCGTTGAAGAGTCAAAAGTCAGCATTTCAGGGAATGAACCAAGATCAACCAACACCGGGGAGGATGCTGGCCATGGTTTAAGGACATTTTCACTACCAAATCGGATTTCAAGTAAGATGCATTTACTACCATTTTACTACGACAGTACAATAAATGGAGCACCCACTAGATAATGACTGCCTGCATGCTACGCTAGTAAATTCTAACATTTAGTTAGCTAGTTAATGTATCAATGTTGCTACAGCAACGTGTCTATTTAAATGGTTAATGTCAATGTTTATCTTACAGTAGCTTGTACATGACACTTCTGAAATGTATCTTAACCGAGTATTTCGGAGAGTTGTGGTTTATCACAAGCCATGTGAATGGCTAGCAAGTGAAATGGCATGAAGTTAGCACAAATGAAAGCAGCCACAGTAGCTAACTAACCTTCAGTTAAACCTTTTTTTTACTAATTAAAGCTATGATTAAATACTACATGTTCTTGAGCCCAATTTCTAATGATTTGGTAGTACCATTGACCATGTGAAATATATACCGAATTCATTTTAGCTAAGTTGATTAAAAGTAAGTTGAGGGGCTACACGCTCAGGATTTTTAGGTATTGAAAAGTTTAGTTTTTTTCCAGGCAGATCTGCCTTGGAGGCAGAAATCATTTGATTGGTTGATTCAAAACTGAGGGTGGACCTCACTTGACATCGGAAGGGGCACATGAGCATATTTTTCTCCGTTTTTATTCATCTAACCATACACTTAACCTTAACCCCATTGGAGTGTTAAAATGTAATATTGTGCCAAATAGATAGATATACATAGATCGATATTATAATTATCAATCAAAAGAACATAATGTGAGGTTCGCCCTCAGTTTTGAACCAACCAATCAAATCATTTCTGCATCGAAGGCAAATTTGTCTGGAGAACATTTTTCAATAATTAAAAGTCCTGTGAGCTGCTGTACAATCATAGCTAGCTAGGAGAAAGTATTGGACAGTAACAGTTTTGTTTTGGCTCTCTACTGATGCACTTTGAAATGTTTCAAAGATCAAGGGGTTACAAAGTTGTAGCTTTACTTCAAGAGTGTTTTTATACATATAAGACGAACCATTTAAAAATAATATCTTGATTATTACAAAATCCCTTCATTTAATGGTAGAGAATGTATGTGGACAACTTGCTTCTAAGCTGTTTTTTATTAGGTAGGTCTTTGTTTGAATTGTTTGATAATGCACACAAGCTGTCCTTGTATAATCCATATACTACAATTTGCGTATTAAGTAAGTTTATGGTGTCTGACAACGTTAGGGCCAACAAATTTACGTAAGCTGCAGGACGTTAGAGAAAAGGTTCATGAGAGACAGAAGGCAGGCACTAGTGAGCTCATGGAAGGTTACTGACCTGGTAGACAGTGAAAGTCAGTGGATGACCAAAGGAATGCTCACTATAATGAAGCAAAAAAGTACAAATAACTGTCTGAATAACAAAACAAAAATGCTGCAGCCAGTAGCCTAATATACACTAATTGGCTGGCCTTCACTACACACCCGGCGTCAAACACACTGGTATCATCTAATCTACAAGTGTCTCCTTGACAAAACCCCACCTCACCTGAGATCATTAATCTCCAGAGCAACACCCTCTCTCAATCTGCGTTCAAGCAGGTTTATAACTCTGGTTGCCACTAAAGCCCGCACCTCCTTTGGCCGCTTCTCCTTCCAGTTCTCTGCTGCTAATGATTGGAATTTTCTACAAAAATCCCTGAAGCTTGATTCTATTGTCCCACTAACAACCTTCAAAGCACTACTAACCAATCTGTCAGACCACTGCACATGTTAATCCCACCCACCCCTCTTCTGTCGTCATGCACTTTGCACAATCTGACCAGCATAGCTGTCTCTGTATATTTTGCACACTCCATCTCCCACAGTCTCGGTCATTATGCCACTTACCATAGTGTTATTTATGCACAGCCACTTTTTTACCTCAACAATTGTACCCATCTACCTCAGCCCCTACTCTGCATTTTTTTTTCTTATAACTGTTTGTATTGTACAGCGCCAAGCAACTGTATTCACCAACCATCTACCTCCTTGTATCGACATCTGTTGCACTACTTGTACAAATGCCTTATTGTTTGACCTGCTCACTGTATTATTTATTGTACATTCACTTTTTTATTCTCTGTTTTTACTATTTATTGTGCGCACCTTGTCTTGTAATTTTATGTGTAACTTCTTGTTGTCTGTACCTCAATGCTTTTATCTTGGCCAGGTCACCGTCTCAAATGAGAAAATGTTCTCAACGTGCCCACCTGGTTAACTAAAGGTTAAATAAAAAATAAATAGCCTAGGTGTAGATGTGTTAGCAACTACCGTTTGCAGAAGACTTCACCAGCAGAATAAGAGGCTGGACTACAAGTTAAAACATTACTCTAGGTAGTTTAAGAAATATGGTTGCCTACAAAATACAATAAAACTTAATTTGTATAGATGAGACAAATATTGACATGTACTGTTGTGATCGAAAGTTTGCATACCCATGAAGAATTGGTAATAGATGTACAATTTTTAAAGGAAACATGAGTGAGCAGACATTTTAATTTCATACTCAACTGTAAGTCATAACAGTTAAAACAAAACATGGCAATAAAGAAAATAATGAAAAGACCACTGTTTAAAAGTCTGCACACCCTCAATTCCTTAATAGGGATGCACCAGTACCACTTTTTCATTGCCAATACCGATCTGAGTACCGATCTGATACCAGTAGTTTAATGCTACATAATGTAAAACTTGCGTCCACCCACTTTGCTGTCAGGATTAATAGAGACATGGGACACGTGTCTGAACTCTGAATGTCTGTAGTGAAGCTAACTGCAGTTACATCTTTCAACAAATCCAAAAGGTAATTTTACTGTACTGTTTAGGAGGGCTGTTTCAGATGCATTGCATGAACTAGGCTGGTGGATACACACTTTTTACCAGCCACCGTATTGTTCATCCAACAGCGTTTCACATTTGAGAGGTGCAAAACTTTCCTAACACTTAACGTATGCCACAATATTGGTTTAATCTGTTTTTTATTACTTTTTTACATTTTATTTTAGAATAATCTGTTTGAAAAACATGTCTGAGATCAATAATGAAATAATCTAAGCACTGGCTAAATTAGCTCCCATCAAATCTAGAAGTAGATGCAACTTCAGCAATAGAACCAAACACAATTAATAAGTGTTAATAGTAAACCATAGTTTGGCATAGAAACATTGTTGATTAACAACAGATTCTAATTCAATTAAGTTTGCCCTTGAGAAGTCAAACACACTCCCGTTAAATTTGTCTGTGCGTGCATGTGTATGCGTCTGGTTAAACGAGAGCGCCGCTTATCAGAATCCAATCATAAACGCAGACTCGACAAACAGCCCCAAATTAGTTTTAACTGACAGCCCAATCATCCAATGACCGCTTAGCATTCCGCTCTGTTTGCTTGACTTGGATTACTTTTTCAGCTTTATTAGATCACAGATAACAACATTATCGTATCATATTCGCATCTTATTTGTCATTTTCTTAACTAAACGCGTTTTGTTTTCGATATTCTCTACATTCATTTCATCTAGTCTACTAGTGCTGACACAGCAGAAGGGCTCTTAATTCTGGGGAGATAACTATCTTTTTTCATCTGTAAACTGTACTGTATCTCTGACACCCAAGGCTGGATTGATTACTGATTAGCTCCGCTTTATATATGCACCTCAACAAACGTGTACCTCTTGTCAAATAGAACCTTAACATGTATACTATTCGTAGGCTGATACTGTAGCATAGGAGCCCAGAATCTGTGCATCCCTAGTTAATACGGTGTAATGCCCTCTTTAGCATCAATGACAGCGTGCAGTCGTTTGTGATAGTTGTCTATGAATTATTGCAGGTCGTATAGCTGCCCATTTGTCTTGGCAAAATGCCTCCAGGTCATGCCATGTCTTTGGTTGTTTTGCATGAACTGCACATTTTGAGATCTCCCCAAGGCTCAATGATGTTAAGGTCAGGAGACTGTGATGGCCTCTCCAGAACCTTCAAACTTTCCTGCTGTAATCACTGGAGGGTCAACTTGGCCTTGTGCTTAGGGTCATTGCCATGCTGGAATTGGAAAGTCCAAGAGCCTCCCATGTGTAGCTTTCGTGCAGAAGAATGCTAATTGTCTGCCAGTATTGTCCGATGACATGCTGCATTCATCTTGCCATCAATTTTCATGTGGTTCCCCATGCCTTTGGAGCTCACACACCCCTCACAAACCCCTTTTGGGTGAAATCTTTGTTCTGCCTGACCTTTGCTTGGTATCAAGAGATCCCTGAATCTTCTTCTTAATAAGTTATCTTTTTATATCCTTTTCCAACTTTATGCAGTTCCAGTACCTCATTACGCAGGCCTTTTGACAGTGCTTGTTTGCTCCCCACGGCTCAGTATCTAGTCTGCTCAGTGCATCCACGTGAGAGCTAACAAACTCTAACTATTTATACTCAGACACTGTTTGCAATTTATAATGCCACAGGTGTGGGAAATTAACCTTTAATTGCCATTTTAACCTGTGTGTGTCATGTTGATTCTGTAACAAGACCCTTGAATGTTTGGCATGTAAACTTTTGATCAGGGCCATTTGGGTGATTTCTGTCACAAGGAGTGAAACAACTGTGTGATAATGGCTTCATATGATTACTATCCTTGCATGGGTCAGATTTATTGCATGAAAAGACATGTTGTCAAAATCAATGCTGATATTTCACAATTTCTGCCAGGGTATGCAAACTTATGAGCACAACTTTATTAGTGATAGCAAAGAGGAAATTGGTGAAAAAGAACATGTTTTAAATAAGAAGTAGCATTGAAAGAACTGGAGCCTTTTCTTCTTGAAGAGTTGGGCATTATCCCACTTGACACAGTTTAGTGCTTGTATTTGACAGCGTTCCACAAAATTATGTTGCTGCCCTGTAGTGAAAGGTTGGCCCTATTCCATGATATTAATACATTGTTAGGCTATTTACATTTTAGTCATTTAGCAGGCACACTTACAATGACATTACAGTAAGCACAGGGACATACCACTTGAGGAACTTATGTTAAGGTGCACAACAACATTGACACGGTCAGGAATCGATCTGGCAACCTTCCGACTGAGTAAGAGTCCGTAACTACTGACCCATCTGACAACCCAAATAAATAACCGCAAATGAAATCACACATTCTGCAATTTAACCTCTTATGTCATTGCTTTAATTCAAATCCAATGTGCTGGAGTACAGAGCCAAAACAAATTGTTACACACTGCACCATAGATCTGAAATAGCCATTTCTATCTTCCTTCCACCATCCATATGCCGTTATTAATCCTGAGCACGTTATCATAGCTCATCTTAAGAGTTCTAGTTTGGTAAAAGAAAAGTCAGTTGACTGTTGACATGCACCTATACCTAGCCTTAAAAAAAGAAGTCATAACTGACTGTTCATCTCCACCTCCAGATGTTTATAGGAGGCCAATTGTTAAACACAGTCACCCCAAACCCTCCATCAGCTTGCAAGCTTGCCCACAGCGGCCATTTGGGAGAGAGATCAAGTCCTCATGCTGTGCCCTGTGTGGTGACATTAAATACACCACCGCTAAGACGAGCAAACTGTCCAGGGTGGGGTCAGTGGGAGTGACAGACGGCAGCAGGGCCAGCATCCTGTGCAGAAGAACAGGGCCAAAAGTTAGGGTTAAAACCTGGATGACCTTCACCTCCACCATTAAGCCTCCCAAGAAGCTGGTGATCTGGATAGGGAGGTACCCCAAGGTCAAGCTCTGCGATGTAGGACAAGCATGTAATGGCTTGATTGGCAACATTTCCTGCTTCCTGCCAGCCTGGCTCCTGACAACAAAAGTGGTGCATTGTTTCAAGCGGGACTATTGGAAAAGTGTTAGACAGTTAGGGCCTAGTTGTTCCAGCAGAGGGGGCCATGGGAGTAAGACGGCCAGAGAGCGCCTCGCTAGGAAGAAATCTGGTCAGTGCTCTCAGTTCACAAGTCAGCAGTGCACTGACACGGGGGAGCATGGATTCGCTGATCTCTCAACCAATCGTTCTGCTTGTCTTTTCACCTCAGAGGGTGGGATTTCCGAAGCCTCCAACAATAGTTTTGCTTCTTTTTCACTAGGTAAGCAGCTGATGAGCAAGGGGGAGAGCGGGGCTGGAATACGTGATGGAGACATTCTGGAAGGAACAGGAAGCAATGTCATAGGATCAGAAAGTGTTGCTGTTGTAACAGAAACGCCTGTCGCTAAGAAGAGGAGATTAGGAGTTGTTGGGGATTTGACGAAACAACACCAATTATTAAGTAGAAATGAACCAGCACTGCATTCTGGGATTGACACTGTCCCCACCAGAGACTGTGAGGCAGAGTCTGAGGTACAGTGTGATGTCAGTATTATTTTTAGCAATGCTAGTGAGTCCCCTGTAAGGTCACACCACTTGGGTGTACAAGATGATGACCAGGGGGTAAGGTCTAGGGAGAATGGCAGATCTGAGGTTTCCCTGCTATCTACCAGCCCTGAGGAGAATGGGGGGGGGGGGGCCTCAGGCATGTGTTCCTGTCGCAGAGTGATACCCTACGAGAGGCTGGAAGTCTCCTGCACTCGCACCTACGTTACCTGGCCATTTCCCAAATCTGACTCTGCACTGTTACCCTCGGTGACGTCATCAGTCCATGACGCCAATGGAACACTGACCCCCCCGGTGGAGTCAGGCTCATTGTCTTGCAGTGGTAATGGAGCGCTTGTCAGCGGTGATGAGCACTCATTTGGGAGCGCTGAGCGAAACACAGTTCTCTCCTCAAATGCCACTTTATCTGAAACTTCTTCACAGACAGATCGCCTGCCTAAAAAGCCACAGCCCCGATGCAGAAGTAGGGGTCTCCTTTGCAACAACGCTTCCACCTCTGCTCCACCCAAATTGGTAATCTCCACCTGCTCACCCAAAGTCAGTGAGAGTGAGGGAGCTTCGGTTTCCTCCAGCTTCTCTCCGGCTGACAAAGACATTGATTTGAGCTTTTCTCTGTCAAAATCTGACTCTGTCTCCACCTTCTCTTTACTCGAAGACTGTTCCGAGACCAATACCACCCTTTCCTCGACCCCCTCACCGGACTCAGACGTCCCTCCCTCTCTGATTGGTTTCATAAATGGCAAAGACGTCACACCCTCTTCTCTCCAGTATATTAATAAAAAGGATGAAGCTGAAAGCTATGTGGTCAGAGATCAGAGAGAGAATCTGTCCAGTGCTGTGTTTATGCAAGCCCTGCCCTGTCCCACTGATGATGATGATGGTGCTGGTGGAGTTTATACAGTTAATGGTACATGTGCCAATGAAGAGGGACATTGTCCTGGAGATGAGGGACACAAGACTGTTCAAACGCAGACTTGTGCTGATGACGAATTCAACAAGAATCAGTCAACCTTTCGTGAGATAAAATTTGTGAACAAGGAAGGCAGCACTCAATCACTTTTCAAGCCGCCCATTCAAAACCAAGTAGAGGTCATGGAAGGGGGAAAAGTGAAGCCAGCTAGAGATCCGAAAGCTGACCGCTTAGATGAGTTCACAGCCTACGAGCAGGACATCCTGGTTGTGGAAGCTATGGATGACCCAGAGCTCTTTGGCAGCATGCCCCAGGAAATTGATCTGAGGGGGGTTTCGACTCGGAGATTGAGAGCCCTTAAAGCCAGAAGCAGCGTCAGAGCAGGGACAGCCCTGAGAAGTGCAAGACCACCTTTGGCTACTGAGAAAAGGTATTTTAATTTTTACATTTGAGTTTCAAGAATAAGATTGCAAGTACGGCTGGGCGAAGTAGCGTAACAATTATTTCACAATTGGTTTTTTAACAACGATAAAATAGTAAAAATATTATTGTGTAGTTCAGTCATAAGTGGAATTTAAGATTATGGTTTAACTTGAGTTTGATTTCAGTATTTTTGAGCATTTTAAATAGAATGTACAACACCTATTGTTTTTATATTCCTTATTTTTTATACTCTTAACTAGGGATGTTCCTATTGACCGTTTAACCGTTAACCGAAAGTAAAACATTTATTTAATACCGATTAATACTATCAGTTAAATGGTTTAGAAGTTTTTTATTTTTTACGTATATATAGCCTATATTTGTTAAATCACGTGGCGCGTTGACACGCGCAACCAGAGCCTGGCGCGTCGTTTTGATAGGTGGGGAGATATAGGTAATGAGGAGGGAAATATAGTGGCTGCCTGTTTTGCGTCTGCAAAGCGTTCTTCATTTAAAAATGACGGTTAACGGTTAATAATCGTATAAAGAGTTGCGGTTGAGCATCCCTATTTCTAACTATTAATAAAGGTCTGTTGTAATACAACAGGAGACTTTGTGAAATTTCTTTGTTTTCTCTTGTAGTCCAACGACATGTACAGATGGGCTTGCTGGTTCTACGACAGACCCACAGAGAATTGTCCCTGTGAAAGGTTTGTGCCTCTGAAATTTTAGGCTATATATCGATGGAAGTGTACACCATACAGTCCATTGGTCTAATATGCATAATGTATTTACCAAGGTCTTTGACAATCAAACCTGTCACTGAACACCAAATAGAACAGGGCTCTGCAACTCAAACATTTCTGGTTTTAATTTAGACTTTGGACAGCTGGTGAGTGAAATGTTATAAGCTTTTCATGTGGGTAGAAGCAAAAAACAAGTGTTTTTGTTAATCCAGGACCAGAGTAGTCTTCCACTAAACTAAAGGGAAATTATCGGCCAGTAATTCTCTTTGTTATAAAATTATAAACCTGTTTTGTGTGTTTAGTTGAAAACAATGTAGCAGCATCTGTGAGACCAGTACTGAGGCCCATCCCTGCCCTTTTCCATAGCCACAGCTTGCCCCTGGTGGACCATGTGGTCCTTGTCAACAAGGTCAGCTCATGTCATACTAAGATGTGTCAGATCTATTTAAACTTTGCAAGCAGTCTGCCTTTCAATGAGGAAATTGTTGACATGGCTGTATTGTGTGTTTTGACAGGGTGGAACTGACTGTAACAATAACTACGACAGCAATGTGAAGCAGGACAACTCAGAGAGGTACCAGGCTGTCTCACTGACTGACACAACTTATTAAAATATCCACACTAAACCGGTCTTTCTGCTGCTTTCTGACAAATACAAGTATTTTGTTGATCAACACTCACCTAGCAATTGATGACAAATAACATTTTGGAGTAACAATGTTTTTTTAGACAACTGTGAACTTCATTAGTAGCCTAATACAGAACAAAAGAGGCCACACCCACACACCTGGTTCACTTGTACTGTGTCATCCCATGACCACATGTTGTGATGCTCTTTTCTGACCTTAACGCTCTGGTGCTATATATCTATTATGAATGTACTCATAAATTAATTGACACGTGTAGCCTGAATCTCTGCCTCAATACTGATTAACAATACAATATCACTGGTGCTGTTAACACAAATATCCGTACAGCTAATTTATAGCATTAAGGTTACAATATATATTTTTTACTAATTAAAGGAGGATATGTTGGACAAGCAGACGGCATTATCCTTAAAAACCTAGAGATCAAAATGGGTCTTATCATTGGTTCACACGAGAGCTAGACAAAGCTATACATTATAGAGATGCTGCCTGGGCCAAAGCTAGATTTGATGTCTGTGTCCGCCACTTGCAAAACCATTCCCTTTTTGAGGGTTGTCTTGCTGTTGCACCTGTTGTCACTTTAATTTGCACCAAATAGGTGACAGATTCACAATTGCATATGCTTCCTAACTGGACAGATTGATACTGTATATACAGTTTTATGCAAAAGTTTAGGCACCCCTGAAAATTTCCATTATTTTCATTTATAAATAATTGGGTGTTTGGATCAGCAATTTCATTTTGATCTATCAAATTACTGAAGGACACCGTAGTATTTCAGTAGTGAAATTAGGTTTATTGGATTAACAGAAAATGTGCAATATGCATCAAAATGAAATTACACAGGTGCATAAATTTGGGCACCCCAACAGAAACATCACATCAATATTTAGTTGAGCTTCCTTTATAACAGCCTCTAGACGCTTCCTATAGCCTGTAATGAGTGTCTGGATTCTGGATGAAGGTATCTTGCACCATTCCTCCTGGCAAAACATCTCCAGTTCAGTTAGGTTTGATGGTTGCAGAGCATGGACAGCCCACTTTAAATCACCCCACAGATTTTCAGTAATATTCAGGTCTGGGGACTGGGATGGCCATTCCAGAACATTGTACTTGTTCCTTTGCATAAATGCCAGAAAGGATTTTGAACAGTGTTTTGGGTCATTGTCTTGTTGAAATATCCAGCGCCGGTGTAACTTCAACTTTGTGACTGATACCTCTACATTTTTCTCAAGTATCTGCTGATATTTAGTGGAATCCATGCGACCCTCAACTATAAAAAGATTCCCAGTACAGGCACTGGCCACACAGCATGATGGAACGTCCCATCAAATTTTACTGTGGGTAGCAAGAGTTTGTCTTGGAACACTGTGTTTTCTTTTGCTGTCATGCATAGCGCCTCTTTTTATGACTAAATAACACCATCTTTGTTCGATCGATCCACAGCACTTTCCAAAATGAAGCTGGCTTGTCCAAATGTGAGTTGCATACCTCAAGCAACTCTGTTTGTTGCGCGTGTGTGCAGAAAAGGCTTTTTCCACATCACTTTCCTGTACAGCTTCTCCTTGTGGAAAGTGCACTGAATTGTTAAACGATGCACAATGACACCTGCAGCAATATCTGCAGAAAGATGATGTTGTAGGTCTTTGGAGGTGGTCTGTGGGTGGTTTTTCACCACCCTCGCCTTTGCCTCTGATATTTTACTTGGCCTGCCGCTTCTGGCCTTAACAAGAACTGTGCCTGTGGTCTTCCATTTCCTCACTCTGTTTTTCACAGTTGACACTGACAGCTTAAATCTCTGCGATAGCTTTTTGTGGCCTTCCCCTAAACCATAATGTTGAACAGTCTTTGTTTTCAGGAAATTTGAGAGTTGTTTTGAGGCCCCCATGTTGTCAACGAGAACAACAACTTACAATTGGCCACCTTAAATACTTTTTCTCATGAGAATGCCCGTCTATGAAGTTCAAGGCTTAATGAGCTCACCAAACCAATTGTGTGTTCTTATTAATCAGTGCCTGGTAGTTACAGGTATTCAAATCAACAAAATGACAAGTGCCCAAATTTATGCACCTGTCTAATTTTTTTTGATGCATATTGCACATTTTTAGTCAATCCAATTAACCTCATTTCACTACTGAAATATTACTATATCCTTCAGTTATTTCATAGATCAAAATTACATTTCTGATCAAAACACCCAATTATTTATGAATTAAAATCATGGAAATTGTCAGGGGTGCCCAAACGACTGTGTATACATATTTTGTATATGACTTTTGCATACGACTGTATATACATATTTTTGAATGTTCATTTGGTCTTGTCAAATGTCTCCTGACCCTCCTTCGTCGGCATCTCCATAACTCCTTCCACAGATGCGGGATGGTGAATGGCGCTCACAGGGTTCTTTCGACCACGTTTCCAAGCCGTCCGGTTCTTTTCACACAGCTCGTCCGACACCGAATAGTTTAGTTAGCACACACACAGAAGCATTACACGTTCAACAACTACACCTAACCAACTATGCCTGATATGCACTAGGACCTGCTGTAGAGCAAATCCAACTTATCTATCCCTTATCCTAAGCAGTGCTGTGTTAATTTACACTGACTTGTGCAGGAGCTCCATTCAAGTTGGAGAAGCTGAGGTCAGGATCGAACAAGGTTTAACAGATTAGTAAAGACGTGAAGCGTGGAGGAGTGCGGGCAGCACCTAGCTAATTAAAAGATTTTATAGAGACATATCGGCAGGAGCGGAGTTTCTACACAAGTTCTAAATCCTATGGTTTCATAGAGTTTCAGTACAGAGCAACAAAGGCTCATTTCGTTGTTACAGAAACTAACACGACCAGCTGTTTCTGAGGAAGGCCATTTTTGTAGTTTTTATTTAACAAGCTGGCCTACATGGATGAGCATTGGTGAATGATGACTGTGTGGTAGTTACAGAGGTCTGGGCCTCCAGTCGATGAGCTCAATGCCTTCCTTGCCTTCTGGAGACTCCTGGAGCCAAGGTGAGTAGTGAGCGTGCTCTGGACACAATATGGACGTGGGTAATGTAAAGTTGTTAATATAAAGATGTTGAATGCACTCTGACAATACACTGTGTGCACAATTATTAGGCAAGTTGTGTTCTTAAAGATTATTTTATCATTGAACAACTACAGTGCTCTCGGTTTTTCCAAAATGTAAATAAACCTCAGACCTGAATAGTTAAGAAAGTTAAAGTGAGTTCTTGGCTTTCTTTGGAAAATATCTGTGTGCACAATTGTTGCAGCTATTAGTGTGCTGAATAATTATACAACTAAATGAAAAACTTCTCACTGTTGATTTTCATCTGTTAAAATAAGAATAATAAACAAACAACTCATAATTTACAAATAAACAATTCTGACATTTTAAAACAAATCTCATCATTCTTTCATCTTTAAGGCCTTTACTGGCTAGCCACACAGTGGAGTACTTCAATGCATGCGATGGAGCATTTTCCTGCATTAAAATCATGGTCTTCTTTAAAGATGCAGACTTTCCTGTACAAATGCTTGAAAAATGTGTCTTCTAAAAACTGGCAGTAGGATTGGGAGTTCAACTAGCTCATCTTTAATAATACCAGACCATACCAGTACCCAGGGGCGCTGTAAAGGGGGGGTAAAGGATGACGATTCTCGGGGCCCATGACTAAGAGGGGGCCCAGAGAAGCCCTGTCTCAGCTGTGTTGGGGGCCCTGTCAAGATTCTTTTCATGGGGCCCAAAATCCTTAGCAGCGCCCCTGCCAGTACCCCACCTCCACCTTGAGTTGAAGTGGAGCTCTGTGCCCATTACTGATCCAGCCACGGGCCCATCCAACTGGTCTGTCAAGAGTCACTCATCTCATCAGTCCATAAAACCTCAAATCTGTCTTCTTTCTTGGCCCAGTCTTGACGTTTTAACCTGTGTGTCTTGTTCAGCGGTGGTCGGGTTTCAGCCTTCTTTACCTTCATGCGTCATGTCTCTGAGCACTGAACACCCTGTACTTCTGGGCACTCCAGGTAGGTTGCAGTTATGGAGTATGACAGCACTGGAGGATAATGGGTTCCTGGTAGCTTAAAGTTTGCATAGCTGCCAACTCTCACGCAGTGCCCGTGAGACACATTTGTTCGGTTTCACATTGGCGTTTGAGCGTGTGAAACCAATCAAATGCGTGTGTCTCACAGGCACTGTGTGAGAGTTGGCAGCTATGCGTTTAATTCATCTGAAATTTTTTGGAAGTTAATTTGCTCCAGAAATTGAAACAAAACGTTTGGTTCTGTGATCACCCCCCAATATCTTAGCAAGTTCAAGAGTGCTGAATCCCTCTGAAATACTTTTTATTTTTACAATTTTTGACTTAAGTCAGTTAAACCTCTTGCCCCATTTTGCCTGAGTAACAGAAGCTGTCGAATAATTTTGCACACCTTGATACAGGGTGTTGATCTCCTTAGGCCACACCCTCCCTCATTGCACAACCTGATATGCTTAAATCCAATAGGAATTCTAGTTTATACAGCTTGGAGTTGGAACATGTGCATAATAATGATGATAAGGTCAAAATACCGACTTGCCTAATAATTGGGCACATAGTGTATAGAGATGGCTAATGTAATTTTGTTAATATAAAGATGTTGAGAACACACTGACAGTATAGGCACGGTTAATGTAAAGTTGTTGAAAAAGCATGGAAAATAGATGTTTTGTGTAATATTCCTCAGGACGCAAAGCCCCACCAGCTGCAGAAATTGTCCCACAGCAGCTGCAGAAATTGCAAAAAAGATACAATGATACTGTAAGTAACCCATGTTGGTAGTATACCATGGTATGTTGGTAGTATACCATGGTATGTTGGTAGTATACCATGGTATGTTGGTAGTATACCATGGTATGTTGGTAGTATACCATGGTATGTTGGTAGTATACCATGGTATGTTGGTAGTATACCATGGTATGTTGGTAGTACACCATGGTATGTTGGTAGTACACCATTGTATGTTTGTAGTACACCATTGTATGTTGGTAGTACACCATTGTATGTTGGTAGTACACCATTGTATGTTGGTAGTACACCATTGTATGTTGGTAGTACACCATTGTATGTTGGTAGCACACCATTGTATGTTGGTAGTAGACCATGGTATGTTGGTATGTAGTCCTGTCACAATATGCAATAAATAAATTTTTCACATGGTAAATAAAAATGAGCTAAATAATTTTTACAGCCACAATAAATTGCATGCTTGTTTTCCTCATCTTTCTCTTTCTACCAAAGAGATTTTGTTTTGGTTTTTAATTTCCATTTAATTTATTGTTTTTTATTGTGTTTGGTATTTATTGAAGTGCATTTTTTTAACAGAGACTGAGAGTCCATTTTATTTTTTATTTTTTGGTTGTTTTGTTGATTGATTGTGGATATTTAAATGTACAATATGTAGTTTTCCAAAACAATAACAAAAGATGTACTTTGCATTAAAAAAGCAAACATCACTATACCTATACTATATATATTTCTTAGTTGTGTACTTACATTATCCTAAATGTTTCCACCAACTTTCAAATCCAGAGAAATATGTAATATATTTCGAAGACACGGGACGTTTCATTCTGTCTTCCGTCAATGGCGTCATATAACCTTTGACTTCGCTAGTTGCTCTAAGTTCCAGGGAACCGCCAAACATAATGTGAATAAATGTATTATATTTTTAACAGTACATTACTTTGTCAGTGCGCATTTATTCTGCCAGAGACGCTAGATTGGAATGTTGTCATTGACGACGATAAGAAAACCCATGATTCCACGCTACTTCCCGACCTCATCCAAGTACATCTTTTGCTATTGTTTTGATTGAGAGACCCCTAGCGGCCAAAAACTACATATTGTACGTTTAAAATGTTTTCCAGTTCCAGTATTAAATATTCTTTAGAAATGTAGGTTTATTGATCTTTGAAATGGTGTACCTGCATTATGATGCCATTATCATTATATTAGATGAAAATAGACTCAGAATGAAAATATTGTTTATCGCAATAATTTCTGGGACAATTTATCGTCCAGCAAAATTTGTTGTGGTGACAGGTCTATTGATATGTTGGTAGTACACCATGGTATGTTGGTAGTACACCATGGTATGTTGGTATGCTGTCAGTATACCATGGCAAGGAGTTGTTCTCAGATGTGACACATTTCCAAGTGCCTGGAAATATCACAAACCACTTACCAGATCAGGTAGAACAGTAGAAGGTTATTTTCATGCTGTGCAGTCTCTCAAATCAATGGGCTTTTAGTCAGACTCTTACTTATCCAGGTTTTTTTGCATTTGTAAATGTATGAAGTATGAACACTCATCTTTTTTCTGTCAGTATTGCAAGTTCTATTTCAACATCTCAGGGTGTTTCCATAAAATGTGTTGGTTCCTCCACGTGCCCAAGAAAGGAGATGAGAAGGTATGCGAACATTACCTCATTTTTACGTTGGTACACGTGCTATAGCAAACTCTATTAGGTCTTGTACATTGCTAGGTGGATTCGCATGCCGGTTGAAACGCAACAATGCCATACATAATCATACATAACGTTTGTGCATTAACTCTGGATCAGCCATAAGTTGAATTAATATCTTACCTCCGTTAGCCTTTCAGTTTAAACCTGAGGTTTTAATGACATGGGATACAAATCATGAAATGGGTTAGAGGTGTCAGTTTTGTTGTAGCCCTGTTTTGTATTTACACCTGATTCAATAATTAAATGCTTGGGAACAAGCTCAATCAGGTGCGTCTTTTCAGGACCACAACCAATATACAGAATATTCTGGGGTCCCTGACTGGAAGGATCAACACCTCTGATATCGAGGACAAACACGACATAGTACACAATTTGTGGGGATTTTTTTTTTAGCTTGAGCGTGCCACTTTTACAAGCTGTGCCAAAATCGCAGACCGAATCTATAACGCACTTTTAAAGAAAAATGGTTTTCAACCAAAAGCGTTTTTCTAGGTCTGTCTGCTGTGGTCATCCTGTAGATCAGGATGTACCTCGGGTGTAAAACACTGTCCATGAAAGACTACCTTCTACTGGGGGTGATGAACAATGATGATCAGTGTTTGTTTGAGCTTATGTTCAGAAGCTTCAGTACTTGTGGGAGGAGAAACAGTTAATATTTTATCTCAAGTTGCACCCTACGACTTAGTAATCTACACACACAGTGGACATGACCAACTGTCAAAAGTGCTCTAGATAGGGAATAGCTGTTTGTCTAAGGATTTTTGTGGTGTGTATGTCGATGTGGTTGTCATGATCATCGTAATATTTTTGTTTTCTCTAGTTCTGTGTGGACGTGGTGATGAGGTTCATAAAGTCGTGTAGACCTGCCTGTCTGCAGAGGGCAGGTCAGTATGTTCTTTTGTGTGTGTTTGTGCGACAGCAAGACAAAGTGTTGATCGTTTTTAATAGGAACATGAACTATGATGACATTTTACACCTCTCCCACACTCCCACTTTCTCTATCCCAACTTCTGTTGTTTCATATTTTACCTTTTGCTCTTTCACAGTTTTTAGTTTTACTGTCCTAGTCTCTAGTCTTGTCCAGTCTGTCCTAGTCTCTAGTCTTGTCCAGTCTGTCCTAGTCTCTAGTCTTGTCCAGTCTGTCCTAGTCTCTAGTCTTGTCCAGTCTCCCCATCATTCTCCAAGTCTTCATATAAATACATCGTTCTCTCTAATTGTCCATTCATTTATCTCTGTCCATCTGTCTTTGCAGCATCTGTGTTTACATCATACTACCAGTCCAGTCCTCCAGGTATCCACTACACCCCTCTGGTCCTGAATTCTCTCCTGACTTCTCTACTCAATATTGGCTTCCTGTCTGACGTCAAGACTGTGCTGCACGTTAGCTCCGCTCACAACCTACTGGTACAAACACACAGTTATCGCAGATCGCGTGTGTCATGTTTAAAAAGAATTTAACATTTAAAAGACTGTATATGTTTTAAAAGAATTCTAGGGTGCCTGTGACATTAACTTTTACACAGTACCATACATCCTCCCTCTCCACCATTTAGCCTCATCTGGAGCTTCTTCTGGCAGTGTTTGATAGTTTCAGGGAGAAGGACCAGTCGGCCTTAACTGAACTCATTCAGCTCACTTCCAAGGTAGTGTGTCTCTGTGATTGTAGCTGACTGTATGATGTTATGGGTTCCTTTTAGCTCACTTGGTGAGAGCATGGTGCTTGTAAAGCAAGAGTTTTGGGCTTGATTTCCATGGGGGACCCGTATCAGAATGTGTGCCAGCACTACTTCAAGTTGTTCTGGAGTCAAACCCATCTGGTTTATATGCTGTGTGAGTTGACTGATGCAGGTTTGATGTTGTGCGTGTGCTAAACATGTTG
This sequence comes from Umbra pygmaea, assembly GCA_016801145.1. NCBI lineage: Eukaryota > Metazoa > Chordata > Actinopteri > Esociformes > Umbridae > Umbra > Umbra pygmaea. Next base: position 28,033 of record JACXGM010007341.1, read on the forward strand.
CTGCAGGTGCCACCAAGACCCCCAATAGATTCTGCTGGCAACTACACACCCAACCCTGAAAACCACAGGTGAGTTTCATGATCTTACACACCTTATTGTTAGTCCTGTTACCGTCGATCCTAACCAGTAGAGGCTGGTGATTTACAACTTTTGAGGAGGATGGGAGTCTTGCGGTTTAGTTGTCAACCACGCAGACAGCCAAGGACTTAGTTTAATAAAGTATTTTCATCTGAAACATTTATTGAAAGCATTTTGAGTAAAATCCACTATGGAATGGGTTGTTTGTATCATCATAGATGGGTGGTGTTCGAATACAACTCCACTCTTTCCCTCGTGCTACGTTCAGACTGAACGCGAATTGAGCGAGTGATTTCCATGTTAAGTCAATGTAAAGACGCGTTTAGGAGCATCTGGAGGTCCTGCGGCATGATCGATGCATTTAGCATGGCACGATGGATGCGAGTTCGCCTCATTGGCGCATCCAGTTTGCACGAAAGAGTGATCTCATGATCTCAGTCTGTTATAATTCAAGGGTTTTACGTGTCAATGATTTAAGAAGTGACTTAGCTCATTTGCATTAGTAGCCTATTATTTTTGCAAATAAACTGACTTGGTCAAATGCAGCCTAGGAAGATTACACAGAAATGTTTAATGTAAAGGTTTTAAACCAAAACATTGCATTTATAATTCACACACAACGAAAATGTTCCATTACTAGGCTACTCTACATTTCTGAAGCAGTTCCCTTCCACTACTTGTCATTATGCGTAGTTCCTACACATTGTCATTACTTTGCGTAGATTTACGAACATTGCCAAGCAAATGTTCAAATTGATAAATCCCACACTTTGTATAGAAATGATCGTACGCATGGTTTACGCAAAGATTTGTGCATACACACGCTTGATAAATGAGCCCCCTTCATTGTAGTAATATTTTGTTATATTAATTGTACTGGCTTGATTTAATATATTAAATAGTGTGTCATGTAAAACGTGTAGGTGTGTGGCGTAGTCCAATTACTTGCAGATCTCTGGAAGCAACCAAACATTTCAGTAGTGCTCCTACGGGAATGCAAAACGGTCTCAAAAGTCAACATTGTTCCATATGTCAAATGATAGTTCATCTGCTCTGGTAAATCATTCTATATTAAGTACACAGGGAACAATGGAGGCAAGTAATATTATCCCTGATCAAGTATCGTTGTCATCATCAACTTTGTATTGAGCAAAACTGCTCATATTTTTCCATGTAGAAGAGACTCACTGTTTCAGTCATCAAGTCTGTGTTGGGTATGTCTGGATTAATTTACAGGTACCACCATGTACTTTCATCACATTACTACACCAGTAAATAACCACTGAAAGATTGTGAATATCCAAAATATTGACAATTGATGAACACAACATCACAACAACTTAACTACACCATTGCAGAAAGAAATGGGCTACAGAATATTAAGTTATTATGTAAGACAAATAGTGCACGATAATAAAAATATTTTTTTTACATAACAGTGTTTTCCGAAATAATATTTAATAAGGCTTACAACGTAACCACAAATTTCCTTTCATTAATCTGTGTTTTTATTTTTCCATACTGCTGATTTGAGTGCAATTGATGCAGTTGTCAGATTCACTATGACCTGTCCTGAACTGTAAATAACGGTGTTATTAGAACTTTGAAAAAAATGCCTAATTTGTAGTATGGAAGCATTTCATCTAAGTACTGGGTGATGCAAAACATGTTGAACACAAACTCTGCCAACAACAGATTTCATACCATAGTTCAACGTTAAATATTATGTAGCCTACCACTTCAAAAAAGTATGCTTCGCTTATGTAGGTGCATGCTACATCTGCACAAAACGAAAGGTTTCAGCTACTGTCTGTTGACAGTTTGAATGAGTTTGAATGATATAACCACAAAAAACCATTATTGTTAACAATAGACATAGCCATACTGCAGATTTATTCCTTTAAGTTTACAGTTGGATGAATCTAGGTTGAAGAGATCACATCGAATGACATTCTCTTGTCAGGTCAAGACAACAATTTTTGCTCTATAGCACACAGTTCCCCATTGGTCTGCCACATATCGTAAAGGCGCATGATGCACATTTTCCCACAGTGAATGTCGCTGTCTGTGCTTCTGAAAAGGCTCCAGCACGCGCCATTTTATTAAACAACATTTTTAATGTGTAATATATGGATAATACTTATCACTAAGCTAAGTCTTAGTTGCCCGGGCTTTGTTCATGTCCAACGTTACTGAAAACTAATGTAACTACAGTATCAAAAAAAGATATTTACTAAACTTGATCATTCATTTTAACACTGTAAGAACCCTTTTTATGAGCAATACTTGAGCAGCAGATATCCTAGCAATTAGACCTAAAGCTAAGCCAGACAATTTTGAAGTGGTCTGCTAAATTAATAAAATATTTCTCCCTCCAGATTGTCAGCCAGACCTGAAACACAGAGCTTAATCCATGCTTTCATTGATGTGGAGGTGAGATCTTTCTTTTCTTTGCATTCTTGATCTTTTTGTCTGGACTTTTCTTTAGACCTCTCCTTCTGCCTCCATCCCTGTAGTGTTGTACCATCCAGGAGGACTGGGCCAGGTTGGGCATGGTCTTCTGCTCAGTTTGCCAGTCCCACAGATGTCTTGTGGAATTACAGCACTTCAGTTGCCGGGTTGCCAAAGCACTGCTCAGAGATGCCAAAGACAAGCTGGCCTTGCCCTTCGCCTCCTTCGCTGAGACAGGTGTGACAGAGGTGACGGGCGGGCGGAGGGAGGTGACGGGCGGGCGGAGGGAGGTGACGGGC
>JACXGM010007342.1:0-30988 GCA_016801145.1 Umbra pygmaea
TCATCTTGTGACAAATTCACTGTGTAAATTTATTCTAAATAAATTATAGATTTCCAAGAAATTCAAAGTCTTTCCTTTTCAAAAATATCAATCATATGTTTCTGCTTGCTTCATGTCCAGTGTAACAAGAAGTTAACTTTGGGTATGTTTTTTTGTCAGAATTTCACAATCAGACCCCGATCCCTAAGAGGTTAACAGCCATGCAATTCAGTACTCATCTTTAACCCTTTCGGGGCCATTGACGCTCTTGAGCTTCAAAAGCTCTATATCTCACACACCATACATGCTAGCAACTAAAGCTTGGTACTGTTGGAAAGGGTAATAGAAGATCAGACAAAAAGAATGAGTGGTGGCTTATGCCTGTGGGTTAAAGACAGCCAGTGTTATGGTGCCTCAAAGTCGTTCATGTTTTTTAGACAGTCACCTTTTTTACTAAAGACATTACAGACAGGAAGTAGGAAGTAAAAATGACAAATTAACAACTCTGCAATGATGTTGGACATCATCCTGCATAACACCAACACTTTTAAAAAGTGAAAAATTAATGGGATTTTAAAAAATATATAGAAATATAGTAAGAAAATTATATAGCATTTTGATGTTAACTTGTTTACATGGCCTCAAAAATTTGCACACTGGTCCAGGACCCCAGGGGGCTTGACAATAAGCAATAAAATACCTTGTTCATCATGGTTTACATGCTTTTACACATAAAAACAAGAAAAAAACATACGTTCTTAGTTTTTTTGGGATAAATATTTAAAAAAGCATAAAATTGAATGACCTAGGATGTTGGATTTCATTTATCCATGTTGTAGCCATGGGTCTGCTGAGTCCAGAACCATAAGGCACTTCTCTGTAGGTAAAGTATGACCTTTCTAGAGGCCAACAATTCAACTTGTGCCAGGCCGACCTAAAACCCCTTAGACCTCAAAAAGGTCCATAGATAGCTTCTAGATAGCGATAAGAACTGTAACATAGAGGTTCAGACCTCAAGTTGGCGGCTAAACAAAAAGAATCACGACTCACCGAATGACGTCTTGAACGAGGAAGTGTATTTCAAACGTGTTTTTGTTTCAGTCTCCTCCATTGCCTTTAACAGAAATTGATTTTATGGACTTTTTCCTAATGATAATGTAAAATTATCATGTATATAGAAATGCACATGCAAAGGCCAAATAACAGAAGAGGAACGTCTTGATGCTATGAAAACTTTTAAGTTTGGGAAAACAACAGGGATGTTGAGGTATACCAAACATTTTTTGATATACTCAGAGGACAATTATTAGCATGATTTGGACTCTTGTGTAAATGATAGATTATCTGAAGTGCAACAAGAAGGTCAGATTCAATGATTATTAAAAAAGGAGTCAAGATAAACCTATAAACATACAGTATATTTCTAAAACTGGAGGCCTCTTATGCGTCAGTGTTGTGATGCAAACATTTTAGATAAATGCTTATCAGGTAGAAGTAAAAAGGTTTTGTTGGATACTATTCATCCTATTTAGATAGGTCTTTTACACAGATATACAGTATGGGAGACAACAAGGCAAGTACTGAAAACAATAGAACACTATTTAACAGTCCCTTCAGGTGGTACTGGAGATGGGATTCCAGCTCTGCCAGCGTAAATGGACGAAGTTCCGTGGTGGCAGGTACAAGGCCAGAATTAGCGCCATGACACTCTGGGTCAGGCATTTCAGAAGGGACGAGAATGGTCTGACTGCAGACGAGCACTGTCAGTCAGGGCAGTGTGAGTCCAGTGGGCTGGGCTTGGGTACTGTGGAACCAGTGGACAGTATTTCATAACTGCTGTTGACTCAACATGGCATTTTTACAATTTTTTTAGTTATTTGCTGTTTTTCAAAGGTTTATAAACAATTACTATGTTTTTAGCAAAAAAAATATAAAAAAATGAAGTACTTAAAGACTTTTTCTCTCCAAAAAAAGAATGTATATACATTTGGTTTGTGAATAAATACAACAGGTGAAGATTTATATAGATTTATATCCAAAAGTTCATCCTCCATCCTGCTTTATATGTTTTGTGTGGATTACTAAACTCACTGTCACACTATAGTGTGGGGTGTGTGTGGAGGAAGACCCAGACAGGTGGAAAATAAATGATTGTAGGTTTAATAGAAACAATCCAGGAAACATGTACATTTCAACATAGTTGCAGGAGACAATGTGAGAAACACAACAATTACATGTACATATAAATACTCACACTCTAACGTGGCGTGGAGATGGATAATAAATATACATACAGAGCGTACGCAAAACCTTCAAACAAACCTACTCTCTTTTCACAACTCACATAATGAAGGATACAGCTCCCAGGACGACAGCAAACAACAACCAACAGAATACAGATAATCAATGTATCGCACCCTCCTTCTGTTCACCCAACCTGATATAGAACCTAAGCATTACGGCTGCATGTAATCAGTCATAAAACAAACCTGCTTAAGATTACTTAAATTAGACCATCTCTAGGTGAACAGGAGGAGGGCGCCACACCTACACAATACACATACAGTATATTAACAGCATGTACATATTGGCGTAAATGAAGAGAACACAAATATCATAGATCCTTCAATAATTAACATAAAACCTCAGTGCATGCACAATGAGTCCAATATCTCAGTTCAGATGTCCATGCCAGCCCACCATGGGCTGGATGTGACACTCACATTCTATTACTCTTCCTCTCGTTAAGGATTTATATGTGTTCATTGGAATAGACAATATCACTACAGAATTGTGATCTCCAATGGAGGAAGAATTTAGGCTACATGAAATTGATCTGTTTTTGTTCTACCAGTAGAATAGTTTAATACCAATGTGTTCCTCTGTCTGGGATTGTGAAATTGCATACTATAAACCTACAGTATATACACTGTAAAAAGTGACACCTCTCTACTCAATAAAATTAAGAGAACAAAGTGACAAGCAATTGTATTAGTTAAATAATACTCAATAAAAATAAGTGATCTATAACCAAACACAATTGTATTGAGTAATATGTAATTAATAAAATTGCTTGTCACTATGTTGCCTTAATTTTATTGAGTAGAGAGGTGTCTTACTTTTTACAGTGTATGTGATCCCAGTTTGATGGTGTATTTTATCCTTACATTTAGGGATGCTCATTTCGGGTAATTTTCCCGACCGGCAACCGCAAACCGTTATCCAATTATTAACCGTTAACTGATAAGATTAAAAGATTCAATTGGCTTTAAATAAAAAAATTAATTGACGAGTGTCTGTAACCCGTTAAATATACAAACAATTTTTTTCACTGATTTGTTTAAATGTCTTAACAGCATACAGAAAAGATCAACAACAGCTGCTGGGTGCACCAGCTTTGCTTATAAGTTCACTCGGGTGCAAAGTCCACACTAAACGATACGTTGAAACTAGTTAGTTTCATACTAAAGCTGTGTTGATGTTTGGTTTCACCAGACTACACTGGCGTAAAGACTACACCAACCAAAATATTGTCTCAGAAAATTTGTCGCAGACATTTTCACTTTCTGTTGTCAATCAAAGGAAATGAGCCTTGATGCAGTGTTTACTGAGTTGTCAAATTATAGAATGAAAACAGTCGGTGACAATCTGGAACAAGGTTGTTGCTTACAGGAGGCCTACTGCAAATAAGGGCTATATTTCATTAACACAAAACAAAATGTTGATAACGCTTGCTATGCAATATGTTACTACACAATATCTGCCGAGCGCACCCATTCCATCGAAATGACCATTACGGTCCTCTCTGAAAATAAAGTGCATGTTGTCAATCACGGTGTATGTTGGTTTTAAGGTACCATTATTTTGTCGTCTATAATGCATCAGGAGCTTGATGAATTATAGCAGATAAAATAATATATGCTTCCCAATACGATAGCGTTATACGTTTCTGTATATTAAAAAATGAAAGCGCAAGTTATTACAGTCATCATAAATGTCCAAGGGTTGTCATTTTAAATGAAGAACGCGTTGCAGACGCAAAACAGGCAGCCGGTATATTTCGCTTCTCATTACCTATATCTCCCCACCTTTCAAAGCGAAGCCCCAGGCTCTGGTCGCGCCACGTGATTTAACAAATATAGGCTATATATACGTAAAAAATAAACAAAACTTCTAAACCGTTTAACTGATAGTATTAATCGGTCAAATGTTTTACTTTCGGTTAACGGTTAAACGGTCAATATGAGCATCCCTACTTACATTCCAAAATCAGGGAAAACAGTCAATTATATTTCAGGCAGGGGCACTGTGAGGCCTGTGGGCACTGTGAGGCCAGTGGGCACTGTGAGGCCAGTGGGCACTGTGAGGTTAGTGGTCAATATGAAGCTTGTGGGCACTGTGTGGCTGGTGGGCACTGAGGCCTGTGGTCGATATGAAGCATGTGGGCATTGTGAGGCCAGTGGTCACTGTGAGGTTAGTGGTCAATATGAAGCTTGTGGGCACTGTGAGCCTGATGGGCACTGAGGCCTGTGGTCAATATGAAGCATGTGGGCATTGTGAGGCCAGTGGTCACTGTGAGGTTAGTGGTCAATATGAAGCTTGTGGGCACTGTGTGGCTGGTGGGCACTGAGGCCTGTGGTTGATATGAAGCATGTGGGCACTGTGAGGCCAGTGGGCACTGTGAGGCTAGTGGTCAATATGAAGCATGTGGGCACTGAGGCCTGTGGCAACTATGAAGCTTGTGGGCACTGTGAGGACAGGTGGGTACTGTGAGGTCAGTGGTCAATACAGACATCACAGTTTAATTGTAGGGTGCCATCCTAACTATAAACTGCATATTTGTTAATTCTTCCTATGTAAATAACAATTACTTTCAATGACCTATGAAGGTAAATTTGGGGCAAAATGTGAGAGCTCGTAGATGTGATGTGAGCACTTGTAAAATATGATGTGAGAACGTATAGGTTACAACTAAAATTGAACTTATATGTGTGATGTGAGCAATTGAAGAACATGAGAACTTGTGAGAACTTACATAATAAAAATCTGTACTTGTATGTTAAAACTTTCTCTTGTATAAAATATTCACACGTGAGCTGAATTTCAAGTCAAAGAAAAAAAACACAAGTGTCAAGGTTCCAAGGATTGGGAGGCAGGATTGGGAGGTTCTTCAAGAACATATTTATTTCCATTAGCAGGAACTTGACAAGAAACATTAGGGACTACAATGATACATGACATGTAAAATGACAACACTACCTAAACACAAGATCACACTCTACAGTAAACATTTGAACATGATAAAGTAGGCTACAAAACAGAACAACCACGTACCTTGACAAGAAACAATGAACCACACAGGACTAACAAACACTCAGGACTAAATACTCAACTAATGAGGTAAGGAGGTGCAGGTGTGGACTAAACAACAGAACTGATAGGCTGACAAAAACATGTCGGCTCATGTGACACACGGGATCATGTGACACAAAGAGCGGGAAACAAAACCAAAACAAACCATATAGGGGAGAAACCACCCTGTAGTGACACAGAACTGGCACAAAGACTATGGACATTGTGACAACCAGAGCATGTATAAAAAACTATGTGCTGCAAATTTACTCACATAATCTTTTTTTTACCACAACTCATTGATCACAACCTCTCGAATTGGTCTGTACAACCTCACAACTGTGCTATATCGCATCACAAAGTCACAAATCAGCATACCTTGGCTTTTGCTACTATTTCTTGCGATAAATTTGGTGCAAAACAAACTTGCACTTGTAGCTGTGAAAATGTGAGAGAGCAGGGGCGGGGGAGCAGGGGGTGGACAGGATAAGCCAATCAGAAATCAGAAGACGAAGTGCTCTTCTCTGTTCTTCATGTCGGCGAAGTTCCAATCAGAGATCAGAAGACAAAGCGCTCTTTTCTGTTCTTCATATCAGCGAAGATCCACAATGTCCCAACAAGCCAGGGTAGGTATGTAACTCAATAGTCAATAATCAATTATATAATTACAATTTGGCACATCTAAACAGAATCAACAACAATTACCATCAACAGTCATACCCCTTAGGACATTAGCAATAGTTTCAAACAAGTTTTTCCGTTCAGATTAGAAAAACAAAAACACAAATCCCTGTGAAACTATGTTAGTGTAATGTTAATGCATGACGGCCATTTCCGCTACAGCGTCAAAATTTACGGTAACGTTCCTAAGCTAAGTTAGGTCTAATGTTAGCCAAAGTGTATTGGCTCTCACATGTTGCACCATATTTACCTTCATAATGACCACAACATGGAAATCCTTTACAGATGATGGGTTGGATGTTCATAACCAATCTATAATAGTTAAGTCATTACAGTTTCGCATTCACAGGCAAACTAAAGCATTAAGCTATTCCATTTTGTGGTTAATTAAGATGAAGCGAATCTTAAAGATTTGACTGTAACTCTACTGCGTATTTGTTGATAAACTCATATTGTGGTGGTCTCTGATACGCTCAACCTCGGCTCGGTAACAGTGAAAGTCAACTCCTTATAGTTCCCATGCCCATTCTTCCACATTGTACCTGTGCCTGAGGTTGTTTGTGTGCGATGAACACACATTGAAATCCGAGAAGGGTCTAGATTAATAGGTTGTAATTTCATTAATCAGTCCATGGAATAGTAAAAGCAAACGAAGGAAGAATACATTGGTATTAACCAATGTCTCATTGTGATTAATAAACACACCAAATGCATGTGTGTAACAATCTGTAATTAATGCTGGAACCAAGAGACCTGACATTTGTATATCCCTCAGTAATGCCTTGTGTTTACAGTTTTTTACACTGGATTTATATTCTATGTTCTAGGACGGTGGTTCCAAAACCTCTCCTGGAGGACCACCAGCCAGTCCTTGTGTTTAAACTACTCCGGAGCTAGCACACCTGATTCAACTTATCTGCTAATTAACAAGTCCTTGATTAGTGATTCTGGTGAATCTTGAGGGCTACAGCTAAAGTGTGGCACAGCTGGTGGTCCTCCAGGAGAGGCGAAGCACTGTTCTAGGATCATTGTAATGTCTACTGCATTCAAATTAATCTTCCTCAAAGCCCCATTTCCAAACGTCTTGAATCTTAGCACTGACAGACTGATATACATGTAGCATTATAATGTAAGCTTCTGGAATCAGGAGTTTTGTTAAGGCAAATAAACAATAACCATTTCATTATTTGTGTTCTTTGACATTTACTGCACTATTAGGAGCTTTTAACAGAAGCATTTTGCTGTACCTGCTATAACATCTGGCAAACCGAGTTACCAACAAATTAACTTAGATTTAATAAATAAATATAGTGAAAGGAGATGGATGACAATCACACCATATCATATCAGGCACACCTCACAAAAATGTATTTTTATCTGTTATAATTTAGAGTTAATCAACCCCATACAGAGAGCCCAGTGGGAATCTGAATTAGTTTCGCTTCATGCAGGTGGAGGAAAAATAATGGAATTGTTTTTTCTCAGGCTGACTATTTCAGGAAATAAACAAAAGCTGTGTTACAGATAAACACCTGCTTTCTCCTTTAAGGGTTATGCAGTCAGTCAACTCTGGAACTGCACCTGTGAAGCACAGAGGTTTCAAAGAGAAAGAGAAGTAAATATGTTTTGAATCACAGCTTAAACAGTGGAAAAGGCTGAAACCTTGAGAAATTGTTTTTCAAAATGAAGTGTTGGAGATCAAATGATTGTTGTGTCGAAACAAAATGTTTGAAGGGTTGAAAGAACTCAAGTAAAGATCTAACAGAAAAAGTACAGCTGGTTCCAAAGGGTCAAATGACAGTTTGTTCCTGTTTGTTCCATGGTTCCTTTAATGTCGTTGTTTTCTCTGCTTAAGATCGTAAACGGTGTCTTAAGTTTCAAAGTCAATATTATTAGTTATTTTGATAGTTAATGTACATATCTTTTGGACTTGCTGCATTTGCCATCTCTTATTTTTAAAACTTTCACTTCATTACCACTTAACAGACAACAAAGGCATGATACATTGACTGTGGCCAGGAAATATAAATAAAGAAATACAAACATATCCAGACGCCTTAACTCAAAACCCTGTGCACTTTCATTTATAAGCTGATTTAATAAGTGTAAGTATTGTTAAGTCATAACCCTAGCCAATGCCAGGCCAACATGAAGTAAAGCAAATATTTATGGCATCAATCAAACCTTTGCTGATCTCTTCAGGTATATAGGGTGTAGAATTTCAGGGTTGATGTGCAGTGGAACCTGAGAGATTAGAGCATCCATCGTGTTTGATGGTGAAATAATGACGAAGTACACTATTCAAATATCAGCCTGCTGTTTTTTGTTCGTACGTCATCATTAATTGCAACCACTTGTTGTATCAGGTGTAAATAAATCCCAGACTAGCAATGAAAAAAAAAACTGAGTGGAGATAAGAGGGCAAAGCTATCTCAGTGGTAAACACACAGAAAAAATAACTAAATAGTGGCTAAAATTACTAATGCCAAATAAATAAAGCTCTGCCGAACTCTACGGAATGTATAATTAGGTCTGCCTGTTCAGGGCAACAACAAAACTGTGGAATGTCTGTGGACCCTGAGGAGAGGGTTGAGACTTTAACTCTGACCGTCACGTTCATTAATAATCAGGAATATTACAGCCAAGACCAACAGAAAACATAGACGTTACCAAAAAGAATTAACAATAGATTTGTTTTTGTTCATTTTCATGGCGAGGAACTATAACCAATTTTCAGTAGGTCTATCCGGATCTCAGTGAAGAGCAAAATGTGGTCCCTGTGGCAAACCTGGTTTGAAAGCCCTGAGCTATTTGGAAAGCTAGGTCATTGGAACGTGGCCTATCGCTTTGTACCAGAATTTGGAGGGAATTTGTAAAAACTCTGCTCACTTGAGCCCTCTAGACATTCATACAGGCTACCCTGTCTAAACTGTTTTTTTATCTTCCTAAACACATGTTATGACCCAGTCTATCTGTCCCTCTGCATGTGTAACATTTTGCACTTCCTTGGGACAATACCAATGTGTTTTGCTTCTTTGTTATGTACAACAGTGTGATTAACTGTGGAATTTAAGGCTTGTGTGCAATGTGATTATAGGCCGTCGATGAATCATCCACTACCATTCTACGCCTTGCTCTCATCCAATTAAATTAGAGAAGGTGTTTTCTAATTAACTTTAAGGTTAATTGCTCTGAATGCATCTGTTGGCTAGTGCTAAAATATCTGCTGCTATTTGAATGACATGAAAACGTCAGTCCTTTTTTTCCTTCTTCAATTCTTCTCTCCAGGATATCTTTGGCTGTTTTGACGTGAAGCCCAGAAATTAATTACAAACGACTGTTGTCAGATGATTACAGCAGATGCTTTACATGCAGTCTTTTTAATTACGGTAGAGTTTTTAATTAAGTCTTATTTTTCATTCTTTCTTTGAAACTGGTTAAATGTATGCAACCATACTCAGTGGCTACAGTAATGCATTTTCTTTATGTACGTATATTTCCTACTGATGGAATGTGATTCCGATGCACAGTTAATTTTCAGTGACTTGTTAGTATTTCAAAAAAGTTTATTAATCTAAGTGGACAACAAAAGAAATGGCAATTTGTAATACATAAAGAGTACAGCTCATTCGCTTCACTGTGGGAGGCTGTTACATAGCTGACATTGTGACATTATCAACATTATAATGGCATGTAGTTCTGAACAGTTGTCCTGTGTTAGAGGATTAGAGATAAAATGGACATCACAGAATACACAGTGTCTGCCTAATAACAATATCCTGACCAAATTATACATTTAAAAATGCAACATGTAACATTTCCTATGGCTTTACTGAGTTATTATACCAGTGGCAGTGTAACATAATGGAAATGAACCACTACAGTATGTTCTGGCAGATTGGTTGGAATATATTCCTGTTATGATTATTGTTAGGTGTGAATCATAGATTGTATATATATACACACATCACTGGATGTTACATGTGACGTCACCCTTTGGTTTGTGAAGATTGGATTTGGGTCATCGAATTTGCCGTTACGGGCGCAGGCATCTTTGTTGTGGCTGTGACGATTTTAGACGAGAGGGAGGAGTAATCTAGCTAGCTAACTGATATTATAGGGATGCTAGCAAAAAAACGGTATAAAAATGAAAAAAGTAATACAAAATGTAACGTTTCTTACCCAAAAAACTATACTGCCAACTCTTTTGAGTGTCTTGTCCTAAAACCAAACGCCATAGCCACGCCCTAAAGCAATAGACCATAACTAAAAAAATGAACATCATTATATATTGCAGAAGGCTTAAATCTAGCAATTGAGACCATATACTCATTATGAAAATGTTTACTGAGATAATAATCAAGTGAGAAGTGTCTCATTCTCCTAGACTATTACAGAAATTGAGCAAACAGACGTATCGCCCTCAACTGGAATTCAGATAGAATGCAGGTTTAAGGCACTTCATCATTTGCGTCACTTTGCCAAACCTGATGCTCACCCTGTGGTGTAAATACCATATTATGAACATTATGTTCCTTATTTTTCTCTGTTTAAGATTTAGGTTACAAGCATCATCAAAGAAGACTCAAGGTAAAGAGACTTGTCCATTACCAGCGTTAAAAATACTCTGCGCCAGCTGTTTCATTCATTTCCTATGGGGCAGGCATTTGCTTCCAACCAAGCGAGGGCTCTACCCTAATCGCACAATCTCTCTGAGCTCAACGCTAAAATATTTTCAACTTTGACCCCCGCCGACGCTGACCCCCCCGAAGCGCAACCAATGGCATTCCAGCTTGTATTGTTGTTGTATACACAAAAGAAAACGAAAGCGAAAGTAATTTTATGTTTGTCAGAGTACTGAACTACCATTCAACACTGAAAGAGTATGATGATATGGGTAAGAAGTCATTGGCATGAAATAGCTAAATAGCTAGCTCCCGTGCTATAGAGATTGCTAAGACATGTGACCAAGTGAGCGGCAACGTCATCAAAACGCAAGGAATTAGGGGTATTTTTGGCCAGGGCTGGTATGTTTACATGGGCTGGCATAGCCGGCTAGTGTTCTGGCTTAAAATAATGAAAACTTAATGTGAAAAACAGAATCCTACAAAATGCAGCGGGCCAAAACAAACATTTTCGGACCATACCGCCTAAAACTAAATCCTAATGCAAAGACGAGATATGACGAGAAAATAAAGGGAATGAAAGGACTGGAACCTTACGAGCATAGCGACTGGTCAAGGGCCGGCGGGACATCAACCTGTTGGCTGTTGCCCAACTTCCAGCACCCATATCAACTAGCTACATGATATTAGGTGCTAATCAGTAATTACTTGGGAGCTCACATGAAAGCAGTAAAATCATACACCTGTGGGGGTCTCTAAAAATAATCAGCACCATTATTTAGATCACAAAAAAATCATTTTTTTCCTTTAATATATATCACGACATTTATGTTAATAAACAGCCTAAAAGAAACGTGTTTTCCGAAAGAATGCAATAGGTCTATCCTACTGCTAGGCGCATATCGCGATGGGTGTGTTTTTGATCATGTTATACATCGGTTGCTCAAGTCAAATGTTGTTTACATACCAAAGGATACCAAACCACTTGAATGAGCCCATTCTTTGCCATGAGGACAACAAAATCATACACTCAGTATAGCAACAGGGTGATATATGGTGGTTTGTTATTATTGTTGATTATCTACTCCTGTATTAATAAACGTTGAACTCAAATGGATGAAGTCCAATGTTAGGCTATTTATTTATCTACACATGCCGCGCCTACTTAGGCTACATTTTTAAGAGACCCCCACAAAGACTAAATCATAATTCGAACCCTGGTGTTAGTGCATACACACACGAAGTTTTCAGTAACTTAAAGTCGCTGCAGCAGGCAGGCACAGGTTTTTTGTACAGATGGATGGGTCCAGGACCTGGAGATTGTAAATGTGGGGAAGAAAAATGTTGTCCGTTCAAAGGAACGCTAATGCACCACACTCCTCGCTCTCTCATCTATCTGCATGCATTCAGAATTCAACAAATCAACGTAACTTACTAAAGACAAAAACATAATGCATAAGTTCAATTGTGAAAATTTTGACTCGTTTACTGGTCTTACTAAATGCGCTTTCTAGTAGAACACTGTTGGAGCTACTGGTGCATGAGCCTGTTAAATAAAAATATATTTATAAGACTTGAATTAAAATACAGTTAGCATGGGCGCTTTAAGTTTGTGCCAAGGATTCCCAAAATGCTTTGCGGGAATATGTCATGATGACGACACATTAGCAATCTCTATAGCTGTGTCTGAATGAGCAAGGCATTAAATGCTAGTCATGGACCAGGCTCTTAAGTTGTTCTAATTTTATGAGACCCCTTAAATAAACACTCACTTCTTAAAGCTCCAACATCTCTCTTTTACCTTTCTTTTTCTGTGCCTTCCTTTCCTCCTCACATTCCTCCCCAGAGAGGACAGATGGTTCAGTGGTCAAGGAGCCAGAGTCGGAAGGTTGCCAGTTCAATTCCCCGACTGTGCCAAATGCCATTGTGTCCTTGAGCAAGGCACTTTACCCTAAGATGCTCTAGGGCATCTGTTAAATGACTAAAATGTACAAATGTAAATGTTTAACAATTGCACATTAAAATGGAGGGATAATAGAGACAGATTTACCAGATATGGTCATGCCATTAAAATATCATTAGTCTTGCATAGCTAACTCCAAAATCATGTTATTTTCAAATCTCCCTTGGAGGTTGTATTAGGCCAAACCATTTAAACCAAAACACTGGCTCCCAGTAGCTAGATTTTTATTGTAATTCCATTTCAAGAACTCTTCTTTTGAGTTTGCTTTGTGGTAATTTTGTCACTGTTTTTAAATCAGATTGGATACAGTTTGATGAGTGTTTAGGTATGCGTATTTACAGCATATCAGAAAACGGATAGAAAGTCTGGAGGAAAAATTTAAAATACACTCTACACAAAATGTCTATACACTCAGCACATTGAATTTAAAATTAAACAATTACTATGTGGTTGAAGTGAAGACTGTCAGCTTAAATCCAAGAGACTCCTTCCTAAACAGTGAACCGTGCAGGATTTAAAAGCCTTTTTATACATCCACCTCCAGCCATCGTTTGTATTAACTGTTGCAAATCCTATGCATTCAATGACTGCCTGAAGTCTGCGACACACAGCCCTCACCCGATACAAGGCATTTTCCCTGGTGCTGCTCTGCCAGGCCTTTACAGTCTTCAGTTCCTGTTAGTTTCAGGGCATTTTTGCCTTCAGCAAGTAAAACGCATGCTCACTTAAATTCAGGTCTGGTGCATGATTATCCAGTTGATAACAGTCCAGGTTTTGGCCTTGAAAAACTCAGTATTTGCTTTAGCAGTATTTTTGGGGTAATTCACCTGCTGCATCCTACATCCTACTGATGCTGTCAGGAGTTAAATGATCACTGAAAACAACTGAGCTAGTTACTCAAGACGTAACACTCATACAGATAATGTGGTATGCCTTTTTTTTTTGTTTCTCCACACTTTCTCTGTGCTGCGCAATAGGCACTGTCACAGATGGTTTGAGAGAGATTGGAGACCAGAAAACAAAATTGTTTTCCTTGTTTTTATTAAGAACACTTAAAATAAAAAAACACTAGGCCAACATTAGCCGCTAAAGTAACAGGGCGGCAGTGATGCCCAAAAAACAACAAATCTGTTGCACAGTCACCATTCAGTTCTGAAATATAAAGTAAGATGTGAGGTTTGTTGATGTCTAATGTTTACCAATGCTATCCTAGGCCAAATGTTTTAAAATCATGATTAATTTCAGTTCTGAAATATAAAGTAAGATGTGAGGTTTATTGATGTCTAATGTTTACCAATGCTATCCTGGGCCAAATGTTTTAAAATCATGAGTCATTTCAGTTCTGAAATATAATTTAAGATGTGAGGTTTATTGATGTCTAATCAGAGGTGACACCACACAATGTTGGCAACACGAACTCCCAAGTTCTCTCCTCAAAACAATAGCAACCATTTGATTTAACCGCAATAATCAGTGTGAAGTCACTACAAAGCTAGTGAATTGTAACCATATGCAATTGTATGGTGTGTAAAGAAATAATAACAGCATGACTTTGCATATTGATTGAATATATTGTACATGTTTAATGTGAAAACACAATTGCATTTGTAAAACATTCCCTAGAAATTTGTTTTATCCAACAATAGACGAACTTTAGCAACACATGAACATGGACCCACTACCTATCCATGCAATGGATTAACTATGACTATTGCAATGAATTACAAGCGCTATTATTCTGTAGAGAAAACCAAAGAGCTTGTGCTCCCGGCACCACACAGTGTTGCCAGGCGAACGCCCCGGCCCCACCGCCAGTGATGCCTCTGTGTCTAATGTTTACCAATGCTAACCTAGGCCAAATGTTTTAAAATTGTGAGGTTTAAGTGACAGAAATTACCACATTTTTTAAATGGTTGAAAAAACAATAAAAACAGCCAATTTTAAAAATTACTTTTTCTGTTTGTGGAATAGACACAGATGCCATTAAGTCAAATATTTTAAATTCACATCATTAGTAATTCCTCTTTCAACTTCCTCTGTGTAACTCAAAACTGTTGTGACATTCTTTTTTTCAATTGCTAATATGCACTGGTCCCGCTGTCAAAACCTTTCACACATGAAACAGAAGTGTATGTGGACAAAACTGTGAATCATTTTTCATTGCTTTTAAAAAAAATGCATTCAATGACCACATTCTCCAATATCCATTATCTCTCTTCTCATTCAAACTTCACCACCTGCAAAACTATATATTATGTGCAGCACATTTACAAATACTAACACTTTTTCCAAAACTGTTAAAAACACATTCAACAGAATGTTGGCTTATGTTGTGCATGTCTGTAGTTACCAGATTGAAATATATAGAAAACTTTTATGCTAGATTCACACCAGGCACTGCAAAAAAATAAGTGTACAGCACCTTCATGCAGACACACTTGTACACCGCAATTAACATTGTAACCAATCTTCTACATCTTCAAGATAGAGTACAACTTGCATACCACTGTCCTCCTCCAGCAAGGTGACTGGCAGGAGCTTTTTCAGTATTTCAGTATTCATTGACAATAGTTTGGTTGACGAAATCTATCTACTGAGCTGTCAAAGCTTTTCTTGCAGCCCCATAAACCCATAGGTGAAAGCGACATATTAGCTCTTCCTCGGTGGTACATCAACTTCCTGTTCTGGTGCCATACGGCAAAGCACAGCACAAGTTGGATTGTTTCAACCCTTCCAACTCACCCGCCACACCGCATCCACATTTTGCCGGATCCGGTAGATTCGCTGCAGCGGTGCGCATTGCTTCCCATTGAAATGAATGGACTTCCGCCGCAACGCAACACGTTTGCCGTGCCTGGTGTGAATCCAGCACTAGCAGAAAATGTAGTCATTCCAAATACAGCTGATTTCAATTCAGTCCTGTTGATCTGAACTTGTGGACAAAGTCATGACAGAGAGAACTAGAGCCTTCACAGTACTACTGTACAGTATGAGTGAGTACTATACATGGTGGTTTTATAGTCAGTTAAATTACTATATTCCAAGACTTTAAAATAATAAAGGATACTGAAGTAAAATTGCTAAATTTCTGATTCATTCATGTTACATACATATTTTAGTACAGTCAATAAAGTGAAAAGGTGATATTGTTATTCTAATGCAATGCTGATTTGTGACAAATCATTCAAACTTCAAAAATCAAAGTTCATAACTTATGTGATGCTCGCTGTTGGTATTTTATGAGGTCAGCGTGTTGAGTGAGTGTCAGCTTTCTGATTGAGAATTGTTGCCAGTGTTATGGTCGAACAAGCTTATTTTGAGACATGTATAAAGTGTTTTGATGGTTTGAATGAGTTTACGTGCCACGGTTAGTGGTAAAGGTCAGCCCTAAGGCAAGGCAAGGCAAGTTTATTTATATATCACATTTCATACACAATGGCAATTCAAGGTGCTTTACATAAACAGGAAAACATTAAAATTTAAAACAGATAGAAGATAAAATTAAAGCAAGATAAAATTAAAGCTAAGCCACATGAAATACGTTCTAAGGGAACTATTTTGTAAAACCGAAATATGTGAAATATGAACGTATGAGAGGGTCAATTATGTTTGTAGGGAACTAACTTGAACACTCAAATAACGTTAAATATGAACATATGAAGATCATGACGTAGCATGTAAATAGCATAGTTTTTGCTAGGCCAGAGTTCGGGGACGGTGGACGGGCGTATAAATCCGCGACTTGCATGCCAGTGTTCGCAAGTTCAAATACAGACCGGCACTTTGTGTGTGTTTTGTTCCACGTTGCTTGCGTCATGCAGACACGCGATTATCGGTTTTTGTAATGTTAACCCTAACCTTAATTCTATCCTTAACCTCAGAAACGTCATATCTAACCTTAACCGTAGTAACCTCATGCCTATCCTTAACCGTTAGTATCCTCCTACCTAACCTTAACTGTGAAGGTTGCAATATAATTTTGAACGCTATGGAATGTGTGGAATGTTCTCGCATAAATCCGCTAAACGAAATGTACCGGAGCAACGTAATTGAAGTACAAATATAGCCTAATAACGAAACGTGCAGTTCAAACGTAAAAACCCTAAATATGTTGGCATATAACATAATTCAGATTTTTAAAATAATTTCCTGAGAACGTAATTTAGGAGAAATTCTGAGATGTACGGTTGGTAAAGGTAGGCAGGAGGGAAGAGTGTTTCTCAATGGTGAAGGATTTATTGAACTAAAAATCACAGAGTGCAAGAAATTTCCTAGAAAATAACAAACTCTTAATACTGAAAACACAGAACACCAGAACTTAATTAGGACAGTAGTGCTTACAGTACAGCTGACAGAAGACAGGGGAAACAATCAAATAATGACCAGCACAAGGGAATCAACAGAGGGGATTAAATAGTGCACTAATGACATAACTAAACACAGGTGTGAACACTTAACCAAAACACTTAACACAGGAAACCATATAAGGATATACATAGACACACAAGGGCAAAACAAAAACCTGGAATGGAACACATCTAACAAACAAACACAAGGACCTGGACTAGAACACATCTAACACAGAACCAGAGGGAAATAGTCACATTTGGAGGTGACATTAATGCAAAACATGCATGTTGAAGAGTTTTGAAAAAGTGGCTTCAGTATTTATTGATTCTTGTTAGCAATTGAAATGAACTGTAATTGTTAACACAGACAAACCCTGGATTCTGTCATTTTTACTAGGCTCGATTAGACATAAAATAAATACAGACAGTTTTGTTAATCAGATAAAATTTAAGTTTACACAATAGATGCCATTACTTCAAATAATTTAATTATTTTGCCCGACTGAAAAGTAAGACAGCTGAACAATGGAATATGCTTAAAGCTTTATTCAGTTGTATCTACGTACAGTAGCTAGACAATTCAAAATGTCATTTTTGTTTCCTAAACTAGAGGACATTGGAGCTGTGGCCTTATGAACTAACAATTGTCGGGGAAATGTGTTCTATCCAGTTTGAAAACATTGTGAAACCAAGAAACCCTGCCTTGAATGAGTGTGTGAGAGGGACAGTCGTTAAGTGTAATATCCAAAAGAAATCTTAATTCTGTGTGTCTGTGTGGCATAATGGGCTATGTCGCTGCATTGCAGGAAAAGCTATGCCATGATAGTCAGTGGTTCGAGCCTGACTATGGGTTCTCCAACTTTCCCCGGACCTCCAGCATGAGGCAGCGCAAATTGGCACAGCACTACCTGGGATTTGGGATAGATAAGTCAAAATATCTATCCTGCCACATCACTCTCCAGCATGTGCATGTAATCATCCCGTACATGAGCTGACTAATGGCTTCTGTGTTGGATGAGCAGTGAAAAAAAAAAAAAAAATTCATGTTGTTGGATGACCTAAGAGAGCGGCCCTCACCATCCCGCATCTGTCCGAGGAGCTGTCGATAAGGCTCGGTTAGTGGGAATTGGGAGTGGAGAAAAATGCCAATTACAATATATATAGAACTAATTCCAAACCTTCAAGAATGGCAGATATGATTGCAGATGTGGCCTGGCGAGAATAGGCGATTATGATATCCACCGACAGCTATGACCATGGTAGTTGTAGAACTGGTAGAGTATGAAGCTTATCATAGGAGAGATGCTGTGGTGTCTGTGTACATAGTGAGCAGGAACAGACATATTTCTATTATTTACAGAAATAATTATTTACTGTGTGCAATGCCACGGTGTCCAGTGACCTGTATTATATGTGCCCAGGCCAGCATGTGGTTCGGTACCGCTTTGGAAACTTAAAACTCATTGTAGTCTGAGGTAGGGTCACTCACTTAACTCTTTCAGATATCCTCATCCACATCCCACCGAATGGTAGCTCCGATACAAAAGTGGAGGATGAAGAAAGCTTGGATCACAGGTGTTTCCTCTGCATCATGGATATGTGATATGCCATTTTGTTCTTTGGGCCTCAGCGATATGAAATAATGAAATCAATCCTGGCAATGTACATGGCCCACCTGGCCTGTGGTGGAATCAGTCTCTTTGCTACTCGAAAGCATTCCAGATCACGATCGTCACTCCAAACCAATAAGACACATTTACCACACATCAGCCAGTGTCTCCACTCCTAAAAACCTTCAATGCCAGGCGCTCTCTGTTGCCTACGTCATACAATTTTTCTTCTCCACTGATGACAACTTCCTAGAATAGAACAGGGTTGTAATCAAGGTGAGTTACTTTGCCACTGAGGCAGAATGGCTCTGATGTGCTCTGACGCTTCCACCTCAATCGCAATGCAGAGGTAAAGAGGTTATTCAGGATCCAAAATACTCACATCAACCCCAGCATTCCAGGCGAGTCGCAGAGGACAACAATTGAGGAGTGGTGTGAGGGGGGCTACAGTTGTGCATGAAACCACTGATGAAGCGATATTAGTAATGGAGAACAACAGAAACCATCGTAGCGCCTTGATGGGTGTGAGAACTGGCCATGACCTGATTCCACTGATCTTGTTTGCCTCCGTCTTCACACCAGAGGTATTAGTCTGATAGTCGATAGTCAAAGGATACTGCTGACTGACGAAAAAGGCATTTCTCTGCATTTGTGAAGAGGTGGAGATCTAGCCTCTTCAGCACAGCTCTCACATGCCAATGCCTTGAAGAGCAATGGGACATTAGTCAAACCATTTGGCATGACCAGGTATTCATATTGGACAAATGTGGTACGGAGATACATTTTCCACTCATCTCCTTACCTAATGTGCTCTACTGTAGCTTGTATGTTCTGTGTAAATCTAGTTTGGTAAAGCACTTGGCTCCATATAGTTTTTAAATAGTGGCTGGTATCAATAACAATGTGTAACAGAGTTTTACCATAGCAGCATTCAGGGTAGGACAATCAATACAGAGGTGGAGCCCCCAATGTTTATTCTTAACAAAGAAGAAACTGGATGTTGAAGCAGAGGGACAGAGGAAATCCTGATGTAGGGAAACTGGAACATATGCCTCCATGGCTAAAAGGAACGGGTGTGAAGATGGTTTGATGAAAAAGAATTGGATGCATTCCAGGTATGAGTGGTTGATAATGATTAAAACGATTAGAACAGGACCCTGCTCCTGGGAGGTAAGTGGACATGGCAGTAGGAGTACGTAGGAGTAACAAGGAGTAGGAGTAGGAGTAGGAGTAACAAGCAGGTATAAAGTTCTGGCATATCAGGACTAAGATAATCATCACCACATTAGCTTTCCCTGATACAGGAGTGCCTGTGTGGTGTAAAAGTACAGGAGGAATAAAAAGGAATGGTCAGTAATCTGAGAAGCACAGGTGCATTTCTAGAGATAGAGACATGAAAACAATAAAGGTGTAAATGCACATATATTTAAGCAATACGTTAGAAGCACTTGGTAAAAGTGCTAGGCACTAGATGGACAACCACAAGGAATCAGAAAAAATCACAGCTGGTGTAATTTGTGTGCCAGGAGTGTAATAACATCACCCAACATCTATGTTTCAATCAATACATTTTTGAACTCTTTCTTAAATTAACACATTAATATTAAAAATGAACTTATTTTCTTTGCATTATTTGAGATCTGACAACATGACATCTTTTTGTTATTTTGACCAGTGTAAATGGATGTTCTGAATGGTCATACTTTTATTTGGTAATTTGGGACAAATGTTGTCTTTACTTTATGGAATAAAACAAAAATGTTCATTTTACCCAAACACATACTGTACCCATCAATAGTAAAGAGGCTCTGATTTTGCAGAGCTGAATTTAACTATTTCTGTGCTCCACACTGACCCCCGTTGGCTGGTTCCAGTAGCTTTCCCGTAATATACTGTGTTTTACGAGTTCAGCTGTCACAAAGTTTACAATGTAACCAAATTACACATAATGCAGTGGGCTTTAAAAGTATGTAAAACCTATGCACAATTATAGATTGTTCCAGTTTTAATTTAATCAGAACCAGTCTTTTCTGTGACATTACAGGTTTATATTTACCAATTCCATATGATGGTTCAGAGGAAATAGTGTGTAGTAGAAAAAACTACTGCATGTGCAAAAATAAGTGGTGGCAAGGTGAGTGGTTAGGGCATTTAACTGGTGTCTGTGCTACAATTCCCCCACAGCCGAGGTGAAACCTCTGTGGTTCAGTCTGTGAGCAAGACAGTTAACCCTAATTGCAAATTAAAAAGGTTCTTTGTCTCTTACCTGGATATATAACTCTACAAATCATAAACACCAAGTTATATTGTTTAAATCAAGTAGGAAAGTATAATATCACCAAACAAAAGGACAGCTTTTGTAGGAAAGACCCTAAGAGGGACTGAAAAATAGAGATGAGTCACCTGGTAGGCTCGGTGTTACCCATACAATTGACTGTGTACCGCATCTTGCTGAGAGAGAAGGAATATCTCAAATGACATCAGGAAGAGGGTAGAAAGTGAAGGCACGTGTCTAGGGGAAGGTTATAAAACCAAACCATTGTGAAGCAAATCATTTTCAAATGGAGAGCATATAACATGACGCCCTTCCAAAATTTCATCAGGAGCCACAGTAATAATGATAAATGCATCTGGAGATTAGCACCGCTCCCTTGCTGCATCTTATGTTATTGTGCATGCTTCAACAATAAGAACACTGCATAAATTCATTGGTAGGAGGGTTGCTAGGCCTCTGCTGTCAAACAAGAACTAAACTGTCAATCAGGTTTGCCAGAGTCCACCTTGATTAACCTGACAGTTTCTGGAAGTTCATTCTCTGGATAGATGAGTCAAAAATTTTACAACATCCAAACCATTTGGTCTATGGTATCATTGGTGAATTATAGCTAGTAATAATCTTCTCTCTTTATACTAAGTAACATTTAATGGGACACATTTGAGGAAGGGTTTCTCATAAGTTCAGTTACACCTGTGTCAAACTTAAAGCATCTGACATGTCCTATTGTTCCTCCAATTACAGTGTTTGATATACCATGTTAAAGCTCTGAATCTTTCACAAAATGTAGAGAAAGGTCACATACTGTAAATCATATGCACGTGCTGAAGGTTCCGTGAAATTATTATTTTGATGTTACAAAGATCATGACCATCCCTATAGGGTTCAGAAACGTTCAGGCAGCACTGTGTATCATAAAAATCCTGGTATCCCTGATTTATATATAATGCTTTATGTATGTCCCCTGAGACCAGACAGGTCAGCCAGGCTAGTGAAGCTCTAACCAAGAAAGGCATTTGATTGGTTGGATAGCCCGAGGTGAAACCCATGTAAAGCCGTTTCCCACCGCTATTTCTAATTCCACCATTGGTTTTTGACGAGGCTGGAGTACCAACACCAGCCAATGATGTATGTGTTGCTGTAAAATACATAGATTCAGAATGGAAATAATCTTATGTGCCTTCGGGTTACAATCAATTATTACTGCTGTTGATTGCATCTTTTACCCTTGGAGGTGAATAGCATTATGTCCTCGTCCCATATCTGATTACATTTTCTCTTTAGCAACTGTAGACTATTCATCTGATGAAATGGAAAAACAAGGTCATTTTAGAGAAATTACTACGGCAGTTGTGTGAGAAGTCTGTTGAAAATACCTGACTGGAGTAGGCTACTGTATGAACACAAAGACAGGTCTGCATGAGACAAACTCAACTGTTACAGGTATGAAATTATTAATGTGGTATGTGCCAGACCAAAAATTATTTTGATAAATCTTTTCCTCTAAATGTGGCTCGCTGTGAAGAAGTACTCTGTGATTGTGTGTTAATAAGTGAAAAGGTTAAATATTTAAATGGTATTAGAAACATCCACAAAGGCAACTATGGATATCCTTCATGCCCTTAAATGTTAGGTTTAGGGAAAAAGCTACAATTAATGCATTGCAGGACAGTCTACATCATCATAGGCAGTAGTTCAAACCTGAGTTTGTGTTCTCTGACTTTCACCGGACCTTCCGCAAGAGGCAGCGCAAACTGGCATAGCGCTTCCCAGGATTTGGCTTAGATAAGTCTGATTATCTATCCTGCCACATTGTTCTCAAGCGACTCTGTGTGTCCAGATCAGGTGACTGTAAAGTAAATTCCGGACGTAAAGTCAGTGAACGTAATCATCCGATGCGTGATCTGACTAAAGGCTTTCGTGTTGGATGAGCAAAGAAAAAAAGAATCGGCGGCTGGGCAACATGTGGTTGGATGAACCATGTGCGTGTGCCTCACCACCCCACAGATCTGTCCAAGGAGTACAATTAGATTTTAGAAAAGAAATCGCTTGTCATTTTCATGTTAAAATTATACATAGTTAACTGAATTGCTGTTCAAATGGCAAAATAAGCACTGCACAGTGTAGCAAACCATTGTACAATTTAAAACTATTTATATAGATATTTCTGTAAATATCAATAAATTACAGGTTTTACAGCTTTTTTAAGCTTGTCACCAAAAGTGAAAGTTAAAATAAAGACAATTAAACTTACAATAATTTAAACAAATACTGTACTGTATTGTGTATTTTTAGAAGAGTGGAAAGGATGTGGCATTTGGCCAATATACAGATGTCTCTCATCTAATTTTGAGACAATCTTACCGCGTCAAAGTACAATACATTAAGTGAAGGCTAAGAGATGTTTTAAGGCATCAGGATTGCCTTGAACACAGTTCAGGCATTCCTGATGCATTGTGCCTAAAAATGTACAGCTTGTAACCTGGTACATTGGCCATATATCACAGGCCATAAATCCCATCCCCTTGTATCTCATTACATATGAATACTATAAAGTCAAAGGTTTGTGGGCACTCCTACTAATGGGGGTGACTGGGGGAGTTTTTCAGTGTTTGGGCTAGGCCCGTTAGTTCCAGTGAAGGATCAACTTAATTTCGAACTATGTGGCAACAGTTTGGGGATGGCCCTTTCCTGTTCCAGTATATAGTGTTATAATTATGGTGTACCACTATACATTGTTATGATTTAACACTACATAATATTATAATTATGGTGTACAACTATACATTCTTATGATTTAACACTACATATTGTTATAATTATGGTGTACCACCTCACATTGTTATGATTTAACACTACATAGTGTTATTATTATGGTGTACCACTATAAATTGTTATGATTTAACACTACATATTGTTATAATTATGGTGTACCACTATAAATTGTTATGATTTAACACTACATAGTGTTATAATTATGGTGTACCACTATACATTGTTATGATTTAACACTACATAATATTATAATTATGGTGTACAACTATACATTCTTATGATTTAACACTACATATTGTTATAATTATGGTGTACCACCTCACATTGTTATGATTTAACACCACATAGTGTTATTATTATGGTGTACCACTATAAATTGTTATGATTTAACACTACATAGTGTTATAATTATGGTGTACCACTATAAATTGTTATGATTTAACACTACATAGTGTTATAATTATGGTTTACCACTATACATTGTTATGATTTAACACTACATAGTGTTATAATTATGGTGTACCACTATACATTGTTATGATTTAACACTAGTTTTGGTGTTTATATCAGTCCACACTGACCGTGTTAATTCAAAACTGGAGAACTTGCTGTGTAGGGTCTTGTTTTTTTTACAAAGTTTTCTCCCCTCCCAATTGGTCTTGTCCGATTTCCCAATAACCCTGCCACTCTGACAGGTGTGGGATGGTGAAGGGCGCTCACATGGTTCACTTAACCACTTCTCCGAGCCGGCCGATTTTTGTCGCAATACTCATCCAACACGGAAGCCTTTAGTCATATTATGGGTGGGATGATTTACTTGTTTGAATACACAGGCACCGGATCTGTACACAAGTCGCTGGAGAGCGATGAGGGAAGGTAGATAGTCCAACTAATCTAGACCAAATCCCGGGCAGCCCAATGCCAATTTGCGCTGCCTCAAGCTAGAGGTTTCGGACAAAGTCGGAGAAGCCATAGTCAGGCTCGAACCTCATTCATGTCTATCATGACCTCTGTCTGGCCTTTTTTTGTAACAGGAGTGTCTTAACAATGAAGAAGTTCCATAAAGGAATGACATTTGGTATAAATACTTGAGAAAATTAAAGTACGACTCGGTAATGCTATGGGAATAATAAAAACAAAAGTACAGGGCAATATAGTTGTGCCTCCAAACTAGTAACTATGTAACATGACCACCACCAACTATATAAACGGCAGCTGTAGATTTTTTGTCAATTTGAGCCGATCTCCGCTTAAGCTCCTCTCAGCTTCACAGCTTTCCCTCTTCTGACAGTTATGGTTCCTCTCCTCACTCATTGCTGACACCTGTTTTGAAGGGAATAGGGAAAGAGGTAATTACCCACATCGGTGCCTCCATCCGTGTCTGATTGCTTGTTACTCGTTTCCCGGGCGGGGAAGCTCCAAAGACCTAGAAACATTCCCATATCGGAACAAACACAATATATACTGCTACCTTACAAACGTTTTGAATTACCCAGGAATTTTCCTATGCTTCTACCAATATTGATATCGTCATTAACCAAGGTGGCATTAACAACTTTGGGCACCTCGGATGTTTTCCTTATTTTATATCTTTGTATGTTTGGTTCACACCACAATCATCACAGATTCTTTTTACAACTCTTAGATATTTACTTTTTTTCTGGTGCATTTTCTTTCTAACTTTCACTATTTTGCCTGACCCAGACATTTAAACTTCTATTTATTTAAGTAAGGAAAAGCATGATTAATTATGCATTTTAAAAATGTTATTCGGAGTATGTCCTTTATAATATTTTCTCTCATGGTTAGGTGTGGTAGGGTGACGAGAGGGAGACACAAAGGCAGTGAATAGCAGTCATTCATGACTTATTTCATACATGTTTGGTCACAAGGCTTAGACAAACCAGGAAGATACAGAACCTAGCGAACGCTGAAAGACAGACCTAAATACTTAACTACGTACTCTCACAGCGGTATGGACACTGGTTAACATCTAGGTACAAAACTCACTTGTTTGTAGCTCCCGGACTTCCCCGAAGCGAGCATAAATATAAAGCATGTAACTTAAACAATACTCCTGATAACGCTCAGGGAAGCGAGCATAAATAAAAAGCACGTAATTTACACAATACTCCTGATAACGCTCAGGGAAGCGGGCATAAATATAAGCTCAACCTACTCACAGACGTGAATTCGGTACACTTCTTGTATGATTATTAATGATCCACACCTCTTCTTCTTCTTCTATGGGGCTTAATGGATCGCAACCCACCGAAGGTGCATACCGCAACCCACCCACGTCATCTCCTCCCAACTCACCCCACGACCCTAGAAAATAAAACACAGATTTGGTGACTGTGGGGGCCATTTTAGTGCAGTGAACTCATTGTCATGTTCAAGAAACCAATTTGAAATGATTCAAGCTTTGTGGTGCATTATCCTGCTGGAAGTAGCCGTCAGAGGATGGGTACATGGTGGCCATAAAGGGATGGACATGGTCAGAAACAATGCTCAGGTAGGCCGTGGCATTTAAACGATGTCCAATTGGCACTAAGAGGCCTAAAGTGTGCCAAGAAAAAATCCCCCACACCATTACACCACCACCACCAGCCTGCAGAGTGGTAACAAGGCATGATAGATCCATGTTCTCATGCTGTTTATGCCAAATTCTGACAAATACCAACTGAATGTCTCAACAAAAATCGAGACTCATCAGATCAGGCAACATTTTTCCAGTCTTCAACTATCCAATTTTGGTGAGCTCTTGCAAATTGTAGCCTCTTTTTTCTATTTGTAGTGGAGATGAGTGGTACCCAGTGGGATCTTCTGCTGTTGTAGCCCATCCACCTCAAGGTTGTGCATGTTGTGGCTTTACAAAAGCTTTGCTGCATTCCTTGGTTGTAACGAGTGGTTATTTCAGTCAAAGTTGCTCTTCTATCAGCTTTAGGCAGTTGGCCCATTCTCCTCTGACCTCTAGCATCAACAAGGCATTTTCGCCCACAGGACTGCCGCATACTGGATGTTTTTCCCTTTTCACACCATTCTTTGTAAACCCTAGAAATGGTTGTGCCTGAAAATCCCAGTAACTGAGCAGATTGTGAAATTCTCAGACCGGCCCGTCTGGCACCAACAACCATGCCACGCTCAAAAATGCTTAAATAACCTTTCTTTCCCATTTTCCCATCTCCCTTGGATAAGTTCATGATTATGTCCTTCTCTGTCAACAATATCCTGTGTGTATCGGTCCATGCGCTCACTCCTTAGGAAGTTGTTTAGAGCACAGCAAGCCAAGACAAATTTCTCCACTTTCTCAGGCCAAAGGTTGATGGTAGTCAGGAACCTGTAATTGCTGTCCACCAGAGTCATTAATAACACAATGGAAAAGTTGTAGAACGTAGTATAAGAGTTCTGACCATGAGAAGAGGAAGAGAAGGGTGGTAGCTGCCTCTGTTCGGGACATCCTGGTAAAACATAACAAGAGAGACACTACTTAGGTCCAGCTACACTAATTACCTCTCTGTCTCTACTCTGTTGGAAGGTGTCTCCAGAGGTGCGGTGAGACAGAGGAACGCCAGAAGTCGAAGAGAGAGACCAAGTCAGAGGATACAGAGAGTGGTCCAGCACTGGATGGACCTGAGCAGCCCATTAAATCTGTGGGGCAGATTATAGGCCAGAGAGGCAAATTATCGCCCTGGTTTGGATCACGAGTCCTACTTAGACAGCAATTGAATAGGGATAAGGGTAGGGTCTAAACAAAACCCTTGTACATTTTAGTTTTATTCTGTAATAAGGACCATTGTTTTGGCTGCCTTTTGTTTGGTTTAACTGTGAATGTATGGTGGAGAATCTAAGACACCATGTATTGAAGAATAATAATCATTGGTTTTGGAAAAAAATATATATAGCCACAAACTAAACTGCATTCGCATGTCTGGTGTCGTTCCTTTCCCTGCCCTGCTAGCGCAACACTGAAAAGGTCACAGTAGTTTAAATGTAGAAGTAGAGTCTTCAGTAGATACAGACCGGGGTGGAGTAGTAGTGTGTAGTAATGAGTTTTCCATCCAATGCCCGTGAGCAAAGAGGAGAGTTACATTGTTCCTGGAATCCACGTGCTGCATCCTGCCACTCTTCCACTGTGTCTGGGCACTGAAAAACATCAGAAATCACATCCAATATTCAACAGACAACATATTGCTTAACATTATGCTTGGCGTGCAGCTCTGGAAAGATTTATAATAAACCAATGCATTTTTTTATCAACCCCATTGAACCTCTGGAATGTGATCAAGAGGAAGACAGATGGTCACAAGCCATCAAACAATACAGTGCTGCTTGCATTTTTGCACCAGAAGTGGCATAAAGTCACCCAACATCAATGTGAAAGACTGGTGGAGAGCATGCTAAGATGGATGAAAGCCAATTATTATACAATCAGTATTAATACACCAAATAAATGCTCAGAATGACATATTTTGATTTAGAATTTAAAAGAAATGTCAACATTTTAATTTTACCCAAACACATTTACACCAAACCAGAGATACTGATCATTTTTATGTTGTTTCTAAACTCTTTCCAGAGTTGTATGTCCACAACAAAATGTCATCATGAAAGCATACAGTATTTACTACCTTAAGGTATTCGTCTTTCAGAACTTGGTAAATCACTCTCAGGTGTCTGGCATAATTCCTCAAATTGCTAACACCGGACAGATAAAACAGGCTCCTGTAGCTTTCCCCTGTGAATATTAAACAATGTTATCTGAAAATATGCAATGTTTGCTATAACAATGTTTTGCATGCAATGTTAAGCATTCAAACTGAACAATTATTTGATTCACCCTATTCGATCTGGTGAGTATTTGGTGTAAGGGCATTAAAAACGATACCAGGTAAACAATTTGTCATTGTTTAAATGTAATAAAATTAATTACGATGCAACTATTTTAGTAAGTTTTCCAAAAAATGCTATTTTCAATGTGTCCTAGCCTCTCATATTTCTTCATATATGTCCTCCTTGAGAAAAAGAGATGTTATTAAATTAAAAGATAATCCTTTCTAACCAAAGTTAGACAGAGATATTTGAATTCAAATATTGCTAGTCTCATGAGCCGGATGATTCTTATGGAAATATACTTTTACCAATCACCCAATCATTCCAAATTTTTCGACATATGTTGTCATATACCATATACATGTTTAGAAGTGATTCCAGGACATTATCTCAATATATATAATCTTTCAAAGAGGATGTAGAAAAATAACAGAAAATAATCTTTTAAAAAACATCAACCTTATGTATGTACTTGCTTCAGGTCCAATGCTAAAAGAGTTTAACTTTGGGTATGTTTTCTTAGGCAGAATTTGACAATCGGCATGCCATCCTTAACTTACGAAGGTTACCTTACCCGTTGCCAAAAAGTGCAGCGTTCTCATCAGCCGTCTCTCACCGCGATGCAGTCCATGAAGTATTTTTCCCTGTGCGAGACATCAGAATACATATCTAATTTGGTAAATTGTGGTTCTCGAAGAGCATCTTTTGTTGATGTTCTTTAACGTGTATTTGCATTAGCCATCTCGTGTGCCGGATGATTAGCCCATGCGCCAAACAAAACGTTGTTATTGTCTCGAAAACCGATGCACCAGTTCGAATAATCTAGCTAGCTTACTGATATTAATTGGGATGCTAATGTTGGCTAACAAAAAACATTATTGAAACAAAATTAAACATTACTTATTGTACCAGAAAAACTGAACTGCAGAGTCCTTTGAGTGTCTTGTCCTACATCCGAACGCCATAGCCAGGCCTTAAAACACCCCCTACTTTATTGCCGATTTTAATATCAATGATGCTTTCACGACCAAGTAGCAACGGATCGCTAACAATCGCTGTGATGTGTTGCCACCTAGAGATATTTTGTTCTTATGTTCTACTAGAGAGCTTTGGGACTCCACAGCGACATTTTTAGCTAGTGTCAGCCTTTTATTTCTTGTTTTGAGGGCCTGCAGAGACTCCTAGAGTACAGAAGTTCCAACATAGGTTATCCTAGGTTATTTTAAAAGACAGTGTTTACCTAAACTTTTACTTTTTTAATTTCTCTGTTTTTCCCTGGTCTGTTTGTGTTTTTATTTTTTTATTTGTTTGTTTTCTCCTTTAATGTACTTTGTGTTGTGTATGGTTGGGGGATTCTGTGGGCAGGTTGTGTAATGTTGGGGGTTATATTTGGTGGAAGGGAGGTTTGTGTTCAATTTGGGGGGGGGGGTGAATGTGGGGGTTAGATGTATATGTGACTATCTTTGTGACCTATGCTTTTATGATATACAGGGTTGCCAACTTTGGGAGTTTGGCTGGCGTGAGACTCGGTAAAATGTCAGTGCGCGCGTATACGCGTGCTTGCGCGCGGAGAACACTTTTGTTAACCCTAATTTTAAAAAATGTCAGTCCTTCTTTACTTAGTATAAACCGTGATTTATGAAAAAAAACAGCTAATAGAATGGAAAAGCTTATTTTTTTTAATTCTGAAAGCGTCAGAGTCACGCCAGATGTGTGAGAGTTGGCAACCCTGGCAGTGTGCTCCGACTCCCAACCATGTTCCGAATCTAACACTCTGAACTTTTCACACGCAACTGATGTACAGGTGCAAGGTTTTCAGCGAATCAACGATCAGAGAATCATGCAGTGAGAACGTTTTAGGAAGATGTTACAGCTGTGGGACTACTCACCTGTTATTAATAAGCTGTGGTCTAGTCATCAACAGAATATTAACGGATTGAAAGGGGAGAAAATTTGATTTTGGCATGACATTTCTTGCGTGTGCGTGAGAGCGTGAGATTGATGCTGAAAGCGTGAGTGTTACGCCAGATGCGTGAGAGTTGGCAACCCTGGATATATAATGTTGAGCGCTCTTACTACTGAGTTGTGATTGTTTTACCTAGTTTCTCTTAAATGTATAAACTTACTGTAAGTCACTCTGGAAAAGAGTGGCTGCTAATTGGCTAAATTGTAAATGTAATGAGCTAAAAGTTAGATTTTTTTAACATTTGCTAAATGTTTAATATGGTACATATGGTTTGAAATAGTGTTGGCACTGAAATTCACCTACTTTCCACATGACATATAACTTCTACATAAAAGTCCTTAAGATTACAACACTATGATGTCCCCATTTTAATAACTAGGATGTCACACATGGGTTAGGGGTTTTGTGTATGTCTCTGTGTTCCCTCTGTTTGTGTGAATATGCTGCCCTCTTGTGTCTAGTTTTGTCATTGGTTGGGTCATTGGGAGTCACAGGTGGATTTCATTAGTAATTAGTATGTGTTTGTATTTAACCAGGTTGTTCTCCCCTTGTCTCTTGTCTGTCAATGTTTCCCTGTACG
>JACXGM010007343.1:0-30860 GCA_016801145.1 Umbra pygmaea
AAGATCTATAGTTGATCTGTAATAAACATCTATAATTATTTCTATTGTTAATTGCCAGTTATTACAAGTTTAAGGGGTTCAATCTCAAGGTAAATTTAACTTTAGTGATATGCATTGGTGTCTGTCAGTGTCTGTAGCAGTGCAGGCGCTGAGTTAAACCCCAGCGTGGTTCTCTGTACATGTGTCAAAACTGCACCCCTCATCTGGATAGAGATGAATGGAGTAGGGCCGTGGTGCAAAGCGCTAATCAGCACAAACTGACTGGGTTGGTGAAGAATGTTCCGGAGACAATAGAGCCCTGCCTGGCTGTGATGCTGACTGGGGAATCTGGAAACGTGTTCCTAGCTATAGGACTTGACACACTTCTGCAAAGAACTGCAGCTGTTGGACTTTGGGTCGGAGTACTCTCTCCCTCTGTAGTGCTTCATTCATTATTATCACAATTGAAACAATAGTGTTTAATTTTTTTTAATCTCTATTAATCTCTATTAATTTCATAGAGAACATTTGGTTTAAGTGAAACTAACTATTTTCTCCTAGAAGTTAGTTTTTTGTGTAAGAATAGTTGGACTGGAACAGTCAGCGTGCGTTATTCTGCTGCTCAAGGAGACAATGTAACCTGAGACGGGCAGCAGAGGCCCAATCCTATTTCAACGAATAGCGACCATTCTCTGAACATGACTGGTTCCACCGGATGTGTTGTCGCTGCTCATGAAGACATGGAGTTACTGTTCTATTATAGTGAACGCTGTTTCTGATTGACAGAGAAATTTCTTGGTTTCCTTTTTCAGAAGTCCCGTTTTGCGATTCAAAAGTCCCGTTTTGCGATTCAAAAGTCCCGTTTTGCGATTCAAAAGTCCCGTTTTGCGATTCAAAAGTCCCGTTTTGCGATTCAAAAGTCCCGTTTTGTAGCCGATTCAGAAGTCCGGTCTGTTTTCTAATCCAGACGTTGTGTTTCATAGCCCAGTGATCAACAAGATTTCAATAAACAAGTTATTCTGTCAGGGTAGGAGTTGGTTTAGAACTTAATAATACAGATCTTTTTTAGTTCCAACCCCTGACCAACCTGGCGTATTACCAGAAGTCTGGCCACAGAACTTGGAGTGACCTTTTGTTTTTCCCCACAGATAGCCTGAAGCCTACGTATTTAAACCATTATCCCATGAAAGTGGTAAGGACAGTGGATACCTAGCATTATCAAAAGGCAGACCATAAACCTGTTTTTTATATATATTTTTATGTTACATGTGTTTCACATTGAAAGGTATAAGGTTGTTGGTTTGACTTAAGTAGTAGGCTAAAACCAGGCATGCAACATTAGTTATACAGCCAGCAGCATAGAGCCCTGTATTGCACTGCTAGTTTGCTTCTAAAGCTAAGCAGGGTCAGGCCTGGTTAGTCCCTGGATGGTAGACCAGTGCTGATGGATGTGGCTTTGGAGGACCAGTAGGGGGCACTCTTCCCTCTGGTCTAAAGATCATTCCCAATACCCCTGGCCAGTGATGGGGACATCTGCCCTGCATAGGGTGCCGGCTTTCGGATGGGACGTTAAACGGGTGTCCTGACTCTCAGTGGTCACTAAAGATCCCATGGCACTATTCGTACGAGTAGGGGTGTTAACCCCGGTGTTATCTGGCCAATCATTCCCCTTCTCCCCAGGACGTTGCTACAAATGAGAAAGTGTTCTCAGTCATCTTGCTTGGTAAAATAAAGGTAAAACTAAAACTAATTTTCACACAAAATAAACCAAATAAATGAATGCATAATATATTTTCATAATATAGCCATGTTATCATCAGATCACATCAATGGTGCAACACTGAGTGGCTAACATAATGCACATTATTTTTTGCGTGGACAGTATTTCCTGCAAAGACATTCGATGGCCATCAGATTTCGTTATGTTTTTCATTTAAATAGTAGAACTACATTTTCTGAAGTTGCATTGTAATGGCTACCATGCAAACTGAAGAATATCACATCTGGATAAAAGTACATGACAATCAGATGGTGTAACCATTATAAACTTGCTCAGGTACAACCAGTCACTTCCCAGATCACACACCATGCTAATTGCCCCCCACCTGACATCAATTGTAGTGGTTTTGATTACTTCATAAGAAAAACATCTGTTCCATGGTGCATCCATTAGTAGTAGTGCATGGCAATGCAAAGAATACACCATGATTGGAAAGGTGCTTTCAAAAGGGCTCTGGGACAAAGTTGTGGAAAGGCACAAGTTAGGAGAAGGATACAAAAAGATTTCAAAGGCTTTACCTATCCCTCTGAGGAACTTTCAGAGAAATATTAGGAAGTGGAAATCGTATGGCATCACCAAAACCTTGCCTAGATCATGCCATCCCTCCAAACTGGATGACCCAGCCAGGAGGACATTGATCAGGGAAGCTACCAAGAGGCCAATGGCAACTTTAAAGAACTTAAAAGCCCTTATGACTGAGATTGGTCAGTCTATGCATGTGACAACAATCTCACAAGCTTTACACAAAGCTGGCAGGGTGGCAAGAAAGAAGCCTCTAAAAAAGGGTCACACAGTCTCATTTGTGTTTTGCAAAAGAAAAAACTTCGAAATTTTAAGTCCATGTGGCAAAAGGATTGATGGTCAGATGAGACTAAGATTGACCATTTTGGACTGAACTGTAATTGTTATGTTTGGCGAAGACCGAACATAGCAAACCACCCAAAACACACCATACCTACTGTGAAGCATGGTGGTGGCAACATTATGATGTGGGGGTGTTGCTCTTCAATGGGGACTGCGCAGTTGGTCAGAATTGAAGGGAAAATGGATGCTGCCAAGTACACCCATATTCTTGAGGAAAACCTGTGGCCCTCTGCTAGAGAGCTGAAGATGGGCAGGTGGTTCAACTTCCAGCATGACAGTGACCCCAAACACCCCACCAAAAACAATACGCAGTGATTTAAGGATAGAAAGGTGAATGTCCTTGAGTGACCAAGTCTGAGCCCTGACCTAAATCCATTTGAAAATCTGTGGATTGACTTGAAGACAGCAGTCAATCGCCGCTCACCACCAAATTTGACTGAACTCGAACAATTCTATAAGGAGATCTGGTAGGCGAATGTTTAGAGACACCCAAACCGACCGATGGCTGTAGTTAAAGCAAGAGGTGGCTCTAAGAGGTATTAAATCATTTCTAACTCTGTTTTTGTATGTTTCTGAACTGTTGGCTTTTACATTACTTGAATGTTGTAAGGCAGAATGTGTAAATAAAGCTGGAACTAAAAATATATTTTAAATGGGTTTTGATTTCAGGCTGTAAGACAAAGAAATGTGACTATTTTAAAGGGGAATTATGATTTTCTATAGGCACTGTATCCACACCTGTGTTTATGTGCCAATTTAACAACAGTGTATTATTGACCACTCTGTACGTGCTTGTATTCTTGACCATGTTGGCGGGGGGTACGGTTATGTAAATTATGACTTATTGTATAATTGTCCATGAGAAAAGGACTTGTCCATGATTAATTTGAAGCCTACCACAAGTCAAAGTGATGCTGGTTCAATTGTAACGCCCAACGCAAGACCCCTGGCATTCACGCTATGTCACGACCAACGTTCATACTCCTGGCTGCAACTACCCAGGTGTTGTGCAAAACAGTGACTTTAACCACTGCTCCCTCCCTATGTTTTAGAATGGGAAATGGTTGAAACATGAATACAACTTAACACAGATTCATAGCTTATTGACGCCAAATATGATGTGCTACTATTATGTTTCCATTTCTGTTCCCATGGGTTCGTTAAGTTGAACATCCCCAGAGCCTTGTTTACAGCAGTTGCATGTTACTCCGTGTTCCAGCTGTGTGAATGTGGCTTCTACAAAAGCGTAAATCTTCTTAATAGCCTAAATATAAACGATTGAAGTGAGCTATTGATGGTATTATTTACAGTTGGTACAATCACGCTAACACTATAGTATATTACTCATTGAAGTAGTGGTTAGTAACAGTCATTACTGTTATTTTTCTGTATCTGCCTGCCGACTGCCCTTGTAGTTCATTGTGCTGCAGCGTGATTCACTGGCTTGGTTGTTTGATATTTCAGAGAGCAGCACTCTCATTAGGCCTGAGTTTACCAGGCCTACGAGCAGAGAACTGACAGACAGACGGGAGGGAGCGAGAGAGAGAGTCAGTGTAGCTCTTTCACCAATGGCTGGACGGCTTTCCATAGCAACAGGGGCTTAGCCATGTGAATGACAGTTCCTCTGAGTTCACCGGCTCTAGCTCAGTACTGATTAACCCTTTCAGCTCTGGATCAGTTAAACACAGGGTAAACAACAGTCATCCATTCTGCGTTCCAAAGAAATTAGTACAACTACGTATTAGGCTAGCCACTATAGATAATTGAACTGTACCTTCATCATCACACAGTATTATTAATTGGTGAACAGTTTACATGTACAGACCTGTATATACTAGGCATTACCGCATTGCCTCCTCCCTTTTATATATTATAGCTTACTTATGTACAGTATATCGTGTTTCATCCTCTACCGTACTGCATTGCTGGAGCCATTGCACAAGTTTGTCAATGTATATGCAATTACAGCTGCATTTCTGTGCCTGTAAGAAACTGTACCTGAAAAAACTGAGATCTCTTAGCATCAGTGTACGGACAAGGACAAAATGTTCCCTATACCCTGAAGCTTGAATATTCCAAATATTTACTTATTACTTAACATGAAGTTTTAACATTTTTCACTATAGCCTTCAAGCCAGAATATCCCATACGTCTGTTGAATTATGTACAGTTTTGGCTGAATCATCTAATGCCCAAGCTTTGTGATTTTACAATACTGGTTTTGAAGGGTTTTCACTCCCTTGCGCCTGACAATTCATGCTTATTATCATTGATCGTTGCTCTGTTAGCGGGCAATATTTTCCTTGGTTTAGGTTAGTTTTTGCAATCGTATCAGTCACATCCGCTGGTAGGCACATCAGATATCATTAGTGTTGTGTATGCGGAGGCCTGTTAAGACAGCGAATAGCTGTGATGATCAGACACCTCCACAACCGTAGTCTTCTCCTTCGTCCTCCTCGCCCGGCCGCTCAGCTATTCAATGTGACCCAAAGTGAATCCAGATGGTTTTGGTTTATGCCAAACTGTACGTTCGTTTTTCGGCGCATACTTTCACAAATTAAATAAATGGTCTGTTCCTGTTAAGGGCTCCACTCAAAATGTTTTGGCAGCCGATGCGTAAGGCAGGCTCTGCGTGTTTGATCCATGTTCGCTGTGGTGGCAGAGTGGGTGTTTGACAAGCCTACTGGAATGTACTTATTAAACGAGTTCCAAAACAATTGAACTCTTGTTACCTGAAATGTGCTTAGCCTTGTTTGCATAGTAAAAGGTAACCCTTTCTGCATTACTTTGTTCTGCTACATTCAAAATAGTCTTTTACACTTCCTTATATGAGTTGCTCACACTTATTCAAGCAGGTTGCCCAATGTTTCTTTTTAGGAAACACGAGCGAGCTTGGGATCCACCAAACCAGTTGTAGCGTGGGAGCGTGATGTTGTGAAATATTTTCTAGTGTGACGTGTCCGCGGCTGTCCTGTCCTGTACGCCACTTCCTTCCCTGCGGTTGCTGTTATTAGTGCGTAAACTGCACCCTGTTCCCCATGTAGTGTGCTATTTTTGATTGGGGAGCCAAGATAGAAAGGGCGCCATTGGGGATGCTCGCAAACTCCCAGAGAGAGAAGCAGAGGGGAGACCAGTGAAAGACACATCTGGAAAGCAAACGAGTGGAGCACTTGTTTTGTCTTCTCGGCTTGTCGTCATGGCGAGGTGGCAGTTTGGCAGGATCTGAGAGGCATTTGAGTGCCTGCATTTATTTAGTTTAGTTGTGCCTGGGGCTACAAGTAACACCCACAGTGGAGAGCAGAGGGAAAGGGTGGTGCAGGGGGCGGAGCTTAATACAGGCGGTTTGACAGACACACCTTGAAAACGGAGCCCGGAGTTGTGTAGATGCATGTGAGCTCAAACTGGTTTGCACACAGTAAAGCCTCTCGGCTCAGCTGTGCCTCTCATCCCTGACTGCAGGGCCTTATGCCATGTGGAACAGTGACCTTGCCCAGTGACTGAGGAAAACCACACTGGAAACTGCATGCTGGGATTTCACATGTTATGAGGATCAACCAGGAATTTCTGCATACAGTAGGAGCGCTAGTAATCTGTTTACAACAGTTTGTGAGTATGTGTATTAGTTTGCAGGAATACATCTATACCGGTTTCTTCTTGCTGGAATGTCTGGTTTGTAACATTGTTTTGAATCAACTAGTTTGGTCGAATGCACTGCGTGGTATTTCGAGCTTGGTGTCTAAATGTAGAGTAAAGGGATTAGGTGGGGGTTGAATGTACACTCAGCCTCTCAGAGTCCATCCTCACTGAGGATTAACAATTGATGCGTGGCTGAGTACAAAGTACTTGTTGATATTGCAACAGACATTGTTAAATAGATTTAGATCAATAGAGTTGGTAAGGTTGTGCCTTCCACTATATTTCACGATACACCGGTACAAAAATGTATTTCTAAATCGGACTGTCACACTGTCAAATTAATATTTGGTAGGCCTAAATAATGAATTCCTCTTAAAATAAACAGACAAACAAGAATCCGGAAACTAAAATGCCCTGTTGGGATTGTCCTACGTAATCCTGTTTAGAAGGATGTTCCGAAGTTTATCTGTCCTGTAGGTCTGGGAGTGTAGATTTGTAAAACTGTTCTCCTTTAGATCGAAGCTGTTTCCTTCTCATGTGAAACTGTTCTTTGTTTGGAACTGGGGAACTCTGGGAGTGTTCTATGGCTTCCATTGATTGGTTCCATACAGTGGAAAGAAACTTGACCTATAGCAGATGTTTGGATGTTTGCCAGGAAGCAGTCGTGTGATCTGCAACACAGAAACTGGCAGCTTTCTCCCTGATCTGGCCAAAATGAGATTGATCTCCTGGGGCCTGGACAGAAAAAGTTCAGTTTTAAGGAATAGGAGGCCTTTTGGTATCCTTTATTATGCCAAATCACTGATGATACCTTCAAACAAGACATTTAGGGCTTTATTGTCCAACATAAATCCTGGTCATTAAACAAACCATCAAAATATCTCTGAGCTTTAAATGATTAAATCAGAGCACAGCAGGTTTGCATGACAATGTGCTGCCTGTTATTTATCATGTGTATGTGATGGAAGAACTCTTTCATTAAATGAGCTGCACACGCCTGAGGGAGATGGGATACGTCTGGTCTCCGTTGAATGAGGTAACATATGCATGGCACGTAAATAAAGACTTGTATATGCTGGGAGGAAGAGAATAAATATGACTTAATGTAACAAAACATTTAACAACATCAATGAAAAAGAGTAAGTTATAGCTTCTCCAGGTATGTATGTATGTAGTCTGGAGTAGGGATGCACCAATACCACTTTTCCATTGCCGATACCGATCCGAGTACTGAACTTTGAGAACTGATCCGATACAGAGTACCGATCCGATACCAGTGTTTTAATGCTACATAATGTAAAACTTGCGTCCACCCATTGTGCTGTCAGATTTACTGTAATAGAGACATGGGACATCTTTTCATCTTTCAGCAAATCCAAAAGGTAATTTTACTGTAACGTTCAGGAGGGCCGTTTCAGACACATTGCATCAGCTAGGCTGGTGGATACCCACATTTTACCAGACACCATATTGTTCATCCCACAGCGTTCCATATTTGAGAGATGCAAAACTCATAAACGCAGACTCATCCAATGAGGGCTTAGCATTCCGCTCCGTGTGCTTGACTTGTTACTTTTCAACTTTCTTAGATCACGGATAACATTATCGTGTCATATTCGCATCATATTCCTCATTTTTGTAATTTAGCATGTTTGGTCCTCTATTCTCACGCGTCACTACAACGACTCTCGTGTTTACGGCACCTTATTTTGGTTTATTGGACTCCATATGCCGATACCCGATCCCATATTTCTGGCCAGTATCAGACATATTTCTTATCCCAGTATCGGAATCGGGGCATCACTAGTCTGGAGAGATGGAAGCATAACAAATGCCTAGAGTTTTAATGTTTTGGTGTGAAAGATTCTCTGGCATGAGTTGATAATACCAGCCTTTTTCTGATGACATCACAGCATGTTGATGATACCGGTCTTGTTCTGATGACATCACAGCATGTTGATAATACCGGTCTTGTTCTGATGACATCACAGCATATTGATAATACCGGTCTTGTTCTGATGACATCACAGCATGTTGATAATACCGGTCTTGTTCTGATGACATCACAGCATGTTGATAATACCGGTCTTGTTCTGATGACATCACAGCATGTTGATAATACCGGTCTTGTTCTGATGACATCACAGCATGTTGATAATACCGGCCTGGTTCTGATGACATCACAGCATGTTGATAATACCGGCCTGGTTCTGATGACATCACAGAATGTTTCATAGGAACCAGCAAAATCAATCAGAATCTGGTATGATGTGACATTGGACCCAATGGACCCGATCCACACCTTTATTTCCTTTACAATAATAAACCAATGTAGTGCACTACTCTAATACCTGTTGGGACAAAATCCTTACTCCATCTTATGAGGCCTTCAGGGACAACCATTCATGTCAAATCCACCACATCCTGTTACTACCAGGCTGCCTCCGAAACTGCATGCTTCTTCCCTATGTAGTACACTACGTCTGAATAGGATGCCGTTGGGAACGCAGAGGAGGGCAGCATGGCAGGGACGAACCCTTTGTGGAGATTGTCCCAGCGTGAAGGTTCTTCCTGGCTGCAGGTGGTGTCTGGGCTGGCTGTAATACTACGGCCTTCCATTATGATCGCCACCACTAGCTATCCAAACACTGATACTTCCTGCTGGGAATAAATTATGAGCGCCAATGTTTATTTATTGTGTTCAGAAATGGTCTATCCTCACTTAATATTTTTGATTGTTTGCCTCTATTTTTACTTGGGATAATTTCTCTATGGCAGAGATAATTTAGCCCTTCTGATATTCAAAGTGTTCTCAAAGTGCAACCTAATTGAACAAGCATTGCCTTTCTCTTGAATCTTTGAACCAAAGTGTCGCTGCCCTAGCAGAAACTAAAATCGCTTACTGCACAATATTCTTGGTTGATGATGTTTCCGTTTTAGTTGAATTGTTCTGTTGAATGTTGGTGTATTCCCCTCTGCTATTTCTGGGGGAATGAGGGGATTTCTGGCGGCTCAGTCTGGCGTCCTGTCATGGAGACTCATCTGGAACTCTGTTAGCTTTTGGAATGGCTTCCTCCCCCTCTCTCTTCCCCCCTCTCCGGTTCCTGGGGGCTGGAGACGGGGCCTGACCAGAACAAAGTATGTATGTCGGAGTGAGGTTTCAGCCAGGCGTGGGCAATACTGAAAAGCCTGTTGTTCTATGATGGGGCCCTATTCTGGGGCACTGGACATTGGAGCAGGTCTTGTTCTGGAGGTCTGGACATTGGAGCTGGTCTTGTTCTGGAGGTCTGGAGCTGGTCTTGTACTGGAGGTCTGGATGCTGGAGCTGGTCTTGTTCTGGATTCTGGAGCTGGTCTTGTTCTGGATTTTGAAGCTGGTCTTGTTCTGGATTTGTGGTGGTGCTTTAGCAGCAGAAAACTGGTCTGCTTAGTCCTCAATCTACATCCAATACCAATTATAATGTGCTGATTTAAGCGGAAGCTGAACCTCTGTGTCTTATCCTAGATAGCAGGCTGACATTATCTAACCCTATAGATTGAAAGGATTAGGTCAGGCTGGTTGTGCTGTGCTTGTGCTTGTCTTTCGATTGCAGCTGTTTGACAGTGACAGAAATCGGGTCAGAGCTTTATTATTATTATTTTTAATATATTTTTAATTATTATTATTTTACATTTTTGTATAATCCAGAACACCATCTGAGTAAGGACCATGTCCTTACAGAGTCAATAAGCCAACCAGCCAGCCAGTCATCTAGCTAGTCAGCCAGTAAACCAGCCTGCTGGCCAGTCACCCAGCCAGTAACCAGCCAGTAACCAGCCAGTAACCAGCCAGTAACCAGCCAGTAACCAGCCAGTAACCAGCCAGTAACCAGCCAGTAACCAGCCAGTAACCAGCCAGTAACCAGCCAGTAACCAGCCAGTCAACCCACCAGCCATTGAGCCAGCCATCCAAGCAGTAAGCCAACCAATTAGTAAAAATAAACAGTCAGTTAACCAACAAGCCATCAAACCAACCAACCAATTACTGGCAAAATCTACTACAGCAAATAAAACTATTATAGCTTTTGTTACTATCATTATTACTGCTACTACTTTTACAGGTTATTGGATGTTGCGATGCTAGATGCAGCCTGATGCTGTAGAACTAGTGGCTCTACAGCCACGCGTGCTGTTTAACCGAGGGACATTACGAGAAGCAGCTTAGTTGTTATTGTTGTTGATGCGTGGGACTGGCTAGTGTCTGAGCGCTAATGGCACTGCATCCTCTTCTTGAGCTCAGTTGTGTAACTCAGCAATGCTCCCCAAGGCCTCCAAACTTCTTCCTACCTCTGATTCAGCACTCCCGGCTGGGTGAGTGATGACTTCCTGTCCCCCCCGTCCCCCGCCCACACACACCTCTGACTCCAAATGACCTCGTCCAGTGTGATTGGGTGGTCTACGCTTTAGCGCTTCCTGGCTGGAGGTCTTTCCTTGCTATCCCATCTTGGTTGAAGTCTGACCTCCGTTCTGATTGGACAGAGTGGTTGGGCAACCCGGTTGTCTGATTTATCTACTTCGTAATAGTGATCATGGTGAACTCCCCCCATGCCTGAAGGAAAACGTATCGAATGGCCACCGCACTGAGATGAAGTCTAATCAGTAAGTTAAACACGTATTAGTAGTCCCAACTCAATACCCTGTCATGCAACAGAGAAACTCCTATAGAGTGTTGTGTTGATTAGGCAGACTATGTATTGACGTTGGTGCTTTGACTGTAGGCTTATTACTGCATGACTGCAGGCTCCCATTTACCCTACCAACCCGTGCCAGTATGTTCCCCACGGTGGACTGACCTCCAGTTGACATCTGAGTCCTC
Source organism: Umbra pygmaea (assembly GCA_016801145.1). NCBI lineage: Eukaryota > Metazoa > Chordata > Actinopteri > Esociformes > Umbridae > Umbra > Umbra pygmaea. Next base: position 11,114 of record JACXGM010007343.1, read on the forward strand.
AATGCCAAATGGCACCCTTTTCCCTTTATAGGACCCTTCAGCTGGCCCGGATCCATCAGGATTATATACGGGCTACTATGTTAGTAACCTAATGGATTGACGTTTCATCCTGCACTTAGCAACTGTCATTAGGCTATGTGCATTTTACGAAATTTAATTTATTTCACCTTATTTTACAATGCTCTTGTGCAACATTCAACTTCCTCTTCCTCAGATATTTGTTCACATGTAATGTTTTGTTTGCCTGGAGATTGACTTTTTAACATGATATAAATGCTGACTGAATAGCCGTCTGTGGGAGACATGCAATTTGAAACCATAAACATTCCAGGCAGCATGCTACAGCAGGCGGGCGGTAGGGCCGGAGCGCAGGCTCACTTATAACCTTGTCGGGTTAAAATCCCAAAGACCAAAGAAAGAAAGTTGAGATTCACTAACAGCTGAATTAGTGTACTAATTCACGGGGTGCCATTTCAGCAACGAATTCTTGTTTATTATTTTTCAGAACAACAGTTGGGTTGCAGGACTCGTCTCTAGGATGGATCTTGTTATGTCACTGGTTCAGCTTTGTTTGTCTCAGAACAAGTGGAAGTGTTGGCTTGGTCCCACACAGCTCCTCATTCCCCTCTCCAGTGTGCCCTAAAAGCCCCGCTCTAAACAAGGGTCTTATATAAGGACTGTGTGGTGCTGGTTGGGACGCAGGCGAAACTCTTGTAGTCTGGCCGTGGGGCCGGGACGACGGCTGTCTTCCATTAAAAGGCTCAACTCCCCCGTTGTGCTGTTCTCTTGGCGTCCAGACACCCTTGGATCGAAGACCTTTCTCAAATGACTTTACTCGTTCTTGGTCTGTTTATTCAGTAACATGTCTGCGCGCAATTGACAAGGTTATTAGGGAGTGCTTTATATTAAAAACTGGCATGCTATCTGGGGCTATTGTGGGTCAGCGGAGATTGTGACAAGGCAAAAAAAAATGTTGTTTCACTTACGGGGCCTTCAGCAGACTTTATTTATGCTTCAAATAGCATCCCCATGAGTCACTCCCTGGGAACTGAAGCCCACACACTCTGCAGAAATGGCAGGCCAACTTCAAATGCATCTGCTCTAAAGGGACACTGTCAACCTGTCTGGTTTTAAAGTAGATGTCTGAAAGCCCCGGGATCACAGTTCACAGCTACTAACACGATAGGGATAGGGTTATGCTGCTTGATTGTGTCATAGCAACCTCGACCAATGTCATCTCTACTGCGCTTATCTTCAGCTTTGATTTGCTTCTTGGCTCCACCTGCTTGCTCGGACGATATCCATCTGAGTATTATCGTGTTCGCTGAGTAAGTGGGTTGGTTGTCTACAATTTGACTGGTGATTAGCCTGCATTCCCATGCCATACTACCAGGGTCCTGGACAGAACTCTTATGAACTGAGGCAGGCAGAGCTGCGAGGAGATTGTTTCTGGTAAGAGCAGGCCAGGTATTTACAGTTCTTTCAGCTGAATGGCATGAAGTTAATGCTCGTTTACGTTACGAGAGCTTTCAGCCACACAATGGACTGTTCGAGAAAAGCTCGAGACAAGATTCAATTGTATTGTCAGAAGGCGCGTTAATGCAGCATTCTGCGTACTTCATGCAGAAAAATATTGTAAACGCAGTAAAATATTTTTTTATCATTGTGTTTTGAAAATGCAGGTGTATTGGTCGGGTGACCAGACGTCCCGTTTTTCCTGGGAAAGCCCAGTTTTTCAGTTTGTTTCCAGGTGTTCTGGCTTATCTATAAAAAATCATGTTTTGTCCCGTATTTTCACTTGGTCCTGTTTTTTGATTGGTCCTGTTTTTTGATTGGTCTAACCTACTGCCCATTCAAGTATGACAGGTTATCATGATTTTCCATGCCTGTCAGTCTTTATTTTATACAGTAACTATGCTACAACCACATTTTAGTTCCCACGAGCTGCCAACCCCTAGCACCTGTGGTGGTGAATTGTAACAAATGTTAGGAATGCTGATGCAATACGGCAGCCTATATTATAGCTAACGTTAGCTGAATTGTAACAAACGCAGTATGAATGCTGATGCAATAAGGCAGCCTATATTATAGCTAACGTTAGCTAAATTGTAACAAACGCAGTATGAATGCTGATGCAATACGGCAGCCTATATTATAGCTAACGTTAGCTGAATTGTAACAAACGCAGTATGAATGCTGATGCAATGGGCTACAGTATATTATAGATAAAGTTAGCGATGACCATTGTCTAAAATGGGAAGTCCATCTTCAGTTGAATGGATATTTTCGCTGGTGACTTCTTCATGGACACCTCACTGTGACAGACATGTCAAAAAGACAATGTTAACTGTTCGAGTACATTTTGGATTAAAGTGCACAACTTTCATTAAAGACATTTCAAATGAAATGTACAATCCCAGATTCAAATTGGCAGAAGTGAGTGAGTACTGTAGGCCAAAATCTGTTCGCTATGTTATTACAGTTTTTATTGTGTACACCTGAAGCGTATGCTGTTTTTCAGAGCATGAAGTGTTCATTTTATCTGGAGTGCACATGCTCTTCTGTTGTTTCATTCAAATTCATTGTTATATAGTTTTGGGTACCGAGAACTGTTTACTTTAATAGTTTCATTTCGGTTTCATTTTTCGGTATCTGGTGCTGAATAAATCAATACCTTGTCATGAAGAGGCCAGCGTGGGCGTGTCTCCACATGCGCGTGATGTCACTCACTAAAACACGCATCTTACTTGTCATCAGAGGACACAAACAAGCCTGGGAAAAACAAGTTGAAAGTATGCCGCAATGTGTAATCAAGCAGTGTCTTCTCAGCAGGTAGGACTGGGATTTTATGTTTGCAAACATTAAATACAAGTTACAGTTAGGGCTGGAGAATATATCGATATTATATTGATATCGTGATATTAGACTGATTATCGTCTTAGATTTTGGATATTGTAATATTGTGATATGACAAAAGTGTTACTTTTCCTGGTTTTAAAGGCTGGATTACAGTAAAGTGATGTAATTTTCTGAATTTCCCAGACTGTTCTAGCTTTTCTATTATTTGCTTTTACCCCACTTAGTTATTATATATACATTAATGATGATTATTTATCAAAAATCTTTGTATGTATGTATGTATGTATGTATGTATATGTATGTGTGTGTGTGTGTGTGTGTGTGTGTGTGTGTGTGTAAATATTACTTTGTAAGCACCAATTGTCAACCATACAATATTGCCGCAATATCGATATTGAGGTATTTGGTCAACAATATAGTGATATTAGATTTTTTCCATATCGCCCAGCTCTAGTTACAGTATGCGTCTGTGTATCTGGATGACTAGATCTATAACAAACCTGCTATGACCTGAAAACCAAGAAAATTCTAAGCATTTATATTTGCTATTTTTAAAAGCAAGTATCAGTTATATAGTTATGTGGAATCGTATAAGGTACCATATCGGTAAAAACCCATACCCTACCCAACTCTATTGTCATATAATATAAGATGTTAATCTTTGCCTTTTACAGATACTAATATTTTGTTGTTCTGAGGGAAACACTCTTGCTTCAATCCAAATAATTCTGTTGCAAATGCAAAAATTTGAATGTAGTAAATGCCTTTTGTAGTAAATGCCTTTTGTAGTAAATGCCTTTTCCACAAATTACTTACAGAATATGTGAAAAATGAAAAAATCCCTTCTTAAAAGTGAAACAGCTAGTGCTGGAAGAGAGAACAAAATAATCCAGCTGTAATGCAAATTTCTACGTTTTCGGTTAATATGATGACTTGTAAAATAAGTTGTAAATATATTTAGCAGTCAGGATCATTTTAAACCAAAAGCAGTAGGTGAGTTGAGTGATGGAATGTCATAAATCCACTCAAGTGCTCAAATGGTTCAATAATGCAACAGAATATGTACTGTATAGAGCATTTACCCGCATTCAAAAATGCATTTTACAATCCTCATTTCAATTACGAGTATCATCTATGATAAACTGACATTATGGATACAATTATGACAAAATTGGAACAAAAAATAAAAATGAATCAATGAATAAAGAAAGATGTGTGTCCAATTTTTTCAATCTATTTTGGAGAGTCTATGTTTTGAAAACCAACTAAAAGCTATCGTGACCTCTATGTAAACTTCTCTCTCGAATAGTCGCTATATTTCACGTGACCTCTATGTAAACTTCTCTCTCAAATAGTCGCTATATTTCACGTGACCTCCCAAGGTAGTGTACAAGAGGGTTTCAAGATCCCACCTGGAGCTTTGTAAATGAAATTGTTCAGGAACGTCTCAATGTGTATCGTGGAGAAATGTTTCACATGTAGGTCAATGGGCTGGTCTGGTTTCTACATGTGAAGTGCTCATGCATCAGCTTGAGACGTCTCGCAGGACATTCAATGACAGACCCACAACGGTGCGATTGCCGTCACGTGACAACAATGTAAATAGATCCAATATGGAAATCATTTATTAAAACATGCAAATGCTCGTTTTTCATTTTCGACAGCTTTCGCAATCTAAATAGGCCCTTAGTCCATCCCTCCCTGGGCAGAAACCTGGGGCTCAGACGAGAGGTTCTTCATGGTACGCTCCTTGTAAAGGTCACAGAATGTCATGTCTCCTGGTTGTGACTTGGGGATATCAGGTGGATAAATGAAAAGGTGACAGTGCTGTTGCCAGCAGACGTTACCAGACGAGACCTCTAACACAGCTAGCTTCTCCCCACCCGCCATTTTAAGACCGGATGCTGCTTTATCCTTGGCTGGCCAATTCCGGACCACACTGACCCATGTGGAGTGGGGGGGACGAAGGCTCTTGGACTGGATGGACCATCCCAACTGACTGAGCACCTGATGATTCTGGCTGTATAGCATTGTGAACCACATCGAAAAAGGCAGTATGTGTGTGTCCGTTTGTAGCATCCCCATTGTAAGTAACTGTTGTGTTTACCCCTAGTATTTCCTGTTAGATGTGTGCTATATTAATCGTCTTCCCCTGTGGGCTGTTCACACGTGGTCTAATGCTTAAATGCTGGTGCGATCAGCTCTGCTGCTAATTGACAGATGGCTGCTAGAAAACAAGGCTTCTGCTGCGTCTGCTTCTCTTAAAGCTGACCGTCTTCCCCCCCGCTGTGACACAACAGCGCTTCATCTTACCACCTATAGTCCCCCATGGGTGCCAGACAAAAAAAGGTGCACTTTATTAGTAATAGTACGGTGGCCGTAAAACCAGGTAGAGTCAGAATGTGCCCATTAAATGTTGTAGATGATTTATTTATTTTCTATTTAGGAATGTGTGTTCCAGCAGGCGATGGTTGTGAAACTGCTTCAGTAGCCAATTACACAGGAATGCGGCTGACCTGCTTGTGTCATACGAGGTCTGTGTTGGTGCAGAGCTGCACGAGACTGGAGCTATTTAACCGCCTGTACGTCTGCCCCCCACATGGAACCGTGTCCCCCCCCCCCAAGTTTACTTTTGACACAATCCTAAAGAGAGTATGGGGTGATTTAGGATCTTATAGGCCTCTGGTTTCATGATGTTTCTGGCATTTGTAGTTCTGTAACTTAGACATCTGACCCATCTATACTGAGGCTGTTTCATGTAGGAGTCATTGAGTTCATGTGGTTCAGATTGTCTCTTCCTGGGGACCGTAACTCAGGTTACTAAACAACCTCTCAGTGCTATGTCTGTGTTGAATGATCTACCTGCTGGTTGTGCCAGTGAAGTAGCCTACTCAGTAGAACTCTACAGTGTACTATTCTGTGTAGAAGCTGTGGCGGAGTGGTAACAACCTGTAATATTCTGTGTAGAAACTGTGGCGGAGTGTTAACAAACTGCTATTCTGTGTAGAAACTGTTGTAGAGTTTTCAATCACTAGTCCACTCGTCAGAACAACTCCACTGATTCATGGAGTGATACTCGGGCGTAACTCTTCAGCCAGCAGTCCCGCGCTGTCTGAACTCTGTCCTCCTGTTTCCTGCTATAGCCAGTCTGGACTGGTATTGGCTGACAGAAGCAGGTTCGTGCTGTAGGACATCAGTCAGCTGATATGAAATATGACCTTGTTTCTCAGAGCCAGCTGAATTATTGATCACAGGCTGTAGGACGGTGTGAGGGGAGCTGGGAAATCCGTGCTGTGTGGAGCACGCTACTGCCATGTCGATGTGCTTAGAACCGTGTTATATGGTGCTATGGAACTAGAATAGAGGCTTGGAGACTGATTGGCCATATGCATTTGTTATCTTGTCTTCACGGCATTGTCTTGTGTGGATTCCTCTAGACTATCCTGTCCTGCTCGTATGTGCTCTGGTCCGTTGTTGGTCAAGCATGTTAAAGATTACTTTTGTGTTTAGACAACTGCACTTGAAACGGACACAGTTGAGCCAAAAGTCACAGAAAATTACATATTGTGTGGCCCCATGTCATCAAAAAATCTTGCTAATGAGCTTCATAGCTTACTGAAGATTATGATCATATAGCTTATGTACGTATGAACACGATACATCTTTCTGCAGGCCCCAACAAACTACTTTGTTAAATGCAAAAGACCAAGAATGCATCTCTAAGCTGCGGTAGTTGCTTTACACTGCCAGGAGTTACAAACCATACAGACCTGCTTGTACAAATGAAACATGACTTCAGACCCAAGATGGCAATGTATGCATAATAAATGGCACCATATTTCCTTTACTCCACGTCCTTTGAATAGGACTTATAGTGCTTCTGGTGGCATTTGGAAAGCACCTGATATCTCTCTGGCATGTTCACATTTTGGAAAATGAGATGCAAACCCCCCCCCATTATCACAAATGGTTCATTTTCTTTCAGTAGGCAATAGGGCTGCACAACTGTTGAAATAAAACTACAATTTCTATGACACATTTCTCGTTATTCCATTGGAAACAAAAGGTGACATTAACCCATTGTTGTGGCTGTTGGTTGAGGTAATGTCCATGACAATAGTACTCTTCTCTGCAAGCCCAATGAGGTACAGAGGCTGAAATAACTCCTGCCAATTAGGCTGAGAGGAGATGTTTGGTTTCTCGCCGGGACTCTTAGCAATGACGGCCAATCAGAGAGAAGAGAAAGGAGAGAATGAGAGCTGAGCTGGCGAGGGTGAAGAGAAAGAAGCCCGCATCTCCACCCCCTGAGAGGAAGAAAGAGTCCCGGGGAGAGAGAGGTCAGCCCTATCGAGTGGAAGCAGGCTGGCCTGGTGGTGTAGTGGTGAAGGTTGCAAAAGATGGATGGATGGACACCCCTACCCCCCAGGTTGCAGGCACGAGATCTGTCTGCCCTACATCCTGTTCCGTAAAACCAGAGGCTAATAGACACTGAATTACCACAGTGCTGTGTGCTGCCATTGAGACTGACTGCCAGGCCCGCCCCTCTATTCAATTAAGCCGTGCCCCTGCAAGGGGCGCTCCAGGCAGCGGTAATCAGCGGGTGAGTAAAAGGGAGTGCTGTTTATTATTAATGACAGTGTTTAGAAACAGAGGGTGAATTAGTTCTCTCCTGTGTGTCGAGCTCTTGGTCGCTGCAAACGGCAGGCTGTTTTGCCAGCCGTGCTCTAGTGTGGGGAAGTAGGTGGTGATCGGGTTTGCCGTGTCTACAAGCGAAAACTGCTGCTTCTCGGAGCTGCTATTTTCAGCGTTGCCTTGGCCCATATCTTGTTCTATTTCTAGTCCCCTGCTGTGAAGTGGGAGGCCCTGTCTCAGAGTGAGAAACTTGATCTTTTACATTTCAGAGTAATTAACACAACCCGAACGGCAGGATGGAAACTGGCTGTACTCACCCGGCCGGCCGAGGCAGGCGTCAGGTTTCAGATAAGGTGACACCAGAACTAGCATTCCCAGGGGGTCGGAGGTTGTCTTTGCCTCCAAGGTGTGGAGCTGTTTGACGGAGACATGAGGTGTGGGCTAGTTTTCATGCTGCTGCCAGCTGAATGTCTACTGGACTGGATGGAGCCTGGCTACTGTGGAAAACTGGGCAGTTCCCCTCAAATGTGGCTGTTCAGAGGAAGGAGCTGGGACCAAAGAGCTGGATGTTTGTCGGCAAGTTGTGCAATTTCCACGTGTCTGGTTGCAGGACTAGACTAGCTGAACAGTATCCGGGGGGGTTGGCATCGGCAGACAGGCAGGTGCTGAGGTGTGGCAATCCCTCCATGTGCCAGCTTGTTCTGTTCCATAATGAACCTCTCCCGTCTGTCAGGGAATCGTCGGTCCTCAGGCCAGCTTGAAAGCCAAACATTGGAGGCGACTGGAAAAAAAAGTGCTGTGTGCTTAATGCAACACTAACCGAACCCAGGCCCTGTCTGGCTGGGCGCATATGTGCTCAGCAACACAGACCTGCTTTGTTCCATCACCAACAGTCTCATGTGGAGAACTGTTCCTTCCCCCTCCTCCACTCTCTACTCACATACTGGTGCTTCTCTCTAGGTTTCAGGCTTGAATATCACATGGACGATTAGTGGGTCAGGGCCAGCCTATGCTCTGATCTAGATTCTACGTTGTGATCAGTATGTTGACTTGCCCATGTTCAGACTGTTTTCTGATCCTTGATTTTCCAGCCCCTCTTGTAACCTGAAAGAGATTCAGTGAGGTCACAGAACAGTGGTCTGTGAACCACGTAATTTAGTCAGTTGGGTAACTTTACCCCTGTGTCCAAATGCTATATCCTAGGCTACATCCTTTCAAACCAAAGGTGAACCCCTGTCGATATTTCTCATTGGTTGTGTTCCTTCTCCATGTTTAATAGGGTTGGGTACCGTTCGCATTTGAATCGATACCAGTACCAATACCGGTACCTGGAATTTGGTACCAGTACCCAACGGTACTTTATTTTGCTACTTAGAAAAACTAAAGAGATGTGCCTAGGTGGCAGCACATAAACTATACATATGTTAAATTAAATACAAAGTAAAATTCCTCCGCTGCGGAAATCTTTTGATATGTAAAGATAGAATAATGTTAGAAATAAAACTATCAACACAGACATTTACATCGATAGTCTGGCGTTATAATTTATTTGCCGCTGGTGTACTGTGTAGCGCTGTGCTGCATTGTGATTCATTAGTTATGACACTGGCTGTCAAATGGACCTCCTATTTATTACATGACGTTAACCCATCTTTAGTCACCAGGAGGACATTTGTTATGACCTGGTCTTCTTTCTGTAGTCCAAAAAACATTGTCACGAACAGTTATTGAGAAGTAACAGTTCAGTCACTAAATCCACTCCACTATACGGAACCACTGACACACAGTCTTGGGTTTACTGTAGTACTGATAACACCAGGGGTGTACTAGTGTGCTACTTGGGAAGAAGCCAGGCACATGTGACCTTTTGCCCTGGAAAGCAGTCGTGTATTATTCAACATGGAGAATTATCAGACTTCCCCAGCTGTCTGATAACAAGTGCTGTTAATCCAGTCATCAAAGTTATGCAATCGTTACTTCCTTTATAAACCAGTCTAGATCACATTATCCCCTGTTTAGTTCTGCTTATAATCTGGCCTGTAGTTTGTGATCCGGACTGCATTTTCATACACACTGTAAATAAACATGTTTAGATTTAAATGTTTAATGCAGACCACAGGGCTTTTCAGAATGCATTAAAATAGCACTTAAACGACGGTGGTTGGTTGTGTTTTACCTCGCAGTTGTTATTATACATGCAACATAATGACCCATCACCTTTCTTAAAGGCTTGGATCTCCAGATAGAAAACCATCCATTTCTGCAGCACAGTAACAGCCTGTTCTCCGTTTGGGATGGGCTTAACAAACAGAAAGGGGTTTTCCCATGTTGCTGCTGGCCTACATTTCACTTGTGATTATATAAATGCACTAACTGGGATATTATTGTTGTTTTTGTTCAAAGAAATTTATGGAATGTGTATTAAAAGACAAGGAAGCACTCTTTTTTTTCTGCCCGTTTTAATTGTCCCTGTTTTGGAGGTGCTCTCTGAAAGCTTGGCTTTTTAAAATATGTTGACAACACCCTCGAATACTGATATCTCATATCGGTTGATCAAGAACGACTTAATCTCCTCCGTATTTTTTATCACTTCGTTGACATGTAGCCCATTTTTCTGCATCGACTGGTTTTGAGTCCATGTTGTAGTGAGTGAGTAGTGTGTTTGCTTTGTGTTTTCATCGTTTCGTTGTTGCCTTTAACCTTTTTCATACTGAAACCCACAACTACGTAAGTGTGCGTGAGGGGGATGCAGATGTGATGGAGCTGCCAAGCCTTGATGTTTCTGTGGTCGATGTGCTGCTATAAAAGCATTTCAGTGGAGGGAATATTTCGGAGATGTAATCATAACTGAAGCTCTAATTTACTTCTCTGGGTGACTTGAACGCCAGTTATTTCGGGGAATGGTGTTCCTCCCCTGGGCCTAGGTCCTCGTCGTCTGTCATTGGGTGGGGGGGGGGGTGTTATCCAAGCTTTGCGATACGTCTTGCTGAATGTCCAGACCCTGCAGTGTAATGGATGCTTTTAAAAGGCGTCCTGCAACATTATTTCTGCTCTGTTCACTTCTGAGTAGTGCCTTCTCACTGGCTTGTGCCAATCTCAATCTAACAGTAGAGTGAGGATGTTTTGCTTGTTTTAGCATGCAAATGATAGGCCCACTTAGTTTTTTCTCCTTCGTTTAGAGAGTTTCATGTGAATTAGGCTAAATATACACAATCCAGATTTCAAGTGCTAATAATTATTTTCCTGAAAGCTTCTGGCGTGTTTGCTGGTACAAATTGTATCCAGGGCTGATGGACTATGCTTGTTTGCAAGCATTGTTGGGTTGGAGGAACGCCCCACTTTGGCTTCTTCCATTTTGTCAACTGGACTTCAGCCTGATCTACCCCCACCGTTAAGTGTTGCATCATGGCTGATTCTCTAGCAGTAATGATCTGTCAGTTTAGCAGGAATGTAATCATCTTATTGATCTGGTGTGGGGTAAATTGTTCAGCATCTAATCAGCTCGTGGGCCATTAAAACTGTCTGCATCCAAACTGCGTGTTCCTTTAGGCCTGATGTCAAACTAGTACATTCTATAGGGCACAGAGTGGCTCGTTGTGTTCCATATAGTGCACTACTTCCTTAAAGAATGTAGTTGTTAGTATTCTATATAAGGAATCATGTGTTCTTTTAGTGATGCACAGTTTTTCTCTAGGCTACTTTCTTTCTTAATAAGGACAACTGCTGAATAAGTTAACCTGGCCCAAACATAACAGAGTATAGATTTCTGAAGTGGTAGTATTTATCCTGTGGATGACACTTCGTCATGGTTACCTCTGTGTGGGCGTTCTGTTTAGAACCCCCCTGACAGTTTCCAGACCGTAGGTTCCGATCTGGGCTATAAAGATAAGTCTGAGGAACAGTCTCTTTAGCTCACATTCCAGCTTTTGTTACTGCCAAATAAATGTTTCTTTCTGCAAGCTCAACGTTCAATGTTTGGCTGGATTTATGACAAAGTGGCTCATTGGCTGTTAGGAATAACTTGCTTTCCAAAAATAAACCTTTATGATCTACAGTGCAGTTAATGCGTATTGTTGTCTTGTTCTCCAGTGGACTTAAAGTAGATGACCATTAAGACTAAATGACAGACTGGCAGGAGGGGACGTGCATACCTAAAAACTCTGCTATTTATGACACAGCCCTTTTTATACATAGTGGAAGACTTTAGAATTATTTGGAGTAAAGGGAGTGTTAATCGAGTAAAGAGACGTGCATTTAAAAGTTTAGGCTCTACCTACCTTAATGGTTAATCACATTAGGCGTTAGTGCTCAATTCCATAAAAATATTTGAAATGCGATATAGAATACTGACTGATCAAACATTTACATGGGACTGTATCAGATTTGTTTGATAACGTGCGTATGTTAAACAATTGAAATGTCATGGCAACACTTGTAAATAATGGAAACGACATTGCAACGTGTGTAAACAAATGGAAATTAAATGGCATGCCATGGGGGAAAGCTTGTAAATTTCCTTATTTTACCCAGGCAAAATTATCCTACGTTTTGGTTATTATTTGTCTTTTTTAAACTGCAAATTATGCTTTTTTGAATGTCAACCCCATTGTTATCATCAACAACCCACTGCATTACAGCTAAAACAACTAAATAAATGTATTTGTTAGCTATGCTGATACCTGCTGATATGAATTCTATGTAGTTGTTAGCATTCCCCTTTCAAACGGAAGAGACCATTCCTAAATGTTATGCTGCGAATAGGACCGTATGTCAAAATTGAACATAAGTAATTACATTGTGTGCCTGTTTTAATAAACCATGAAGGATTTGATCAATGTTCACTTCATTTGGATCAGAGTTTTTGTGCCATGTTGATGTAGTGGTCTGGACACCTGACTCCGTGCCATGTATGTCTTTTGGCGGCGGGTGTTCGAGTCCCGGCTCGGCCGACTCTCTGTGCCCTTCCTTTCTGTCTCTCCGTACGTGCCTGTCTCCATAGCTTGTGCTTCTTACTGTATAGACTTCATCATTGGCCAATTTATAATTGTTTGTCAGGGCCCAAGCCTCTCTTTGTCTCTGTTCACCACCATCTAGCAGAATCCAAAACCAGCAGATTCATATCATGGATCCTCGCAGAGAGTGACAATTATAGCTCTGAAGAAAAGGCATTCTCAGGTGCAGATCACTGTGATTGTATTTTTAATGCCCAGTTCTACTTGAATGTGTTTTGCATGAGATGTTCTTCTCTCTAGTCTAGCCTGTAATTGGGACTAGCAGAGCTCCAGAGGTGAACCAAGCTCTCTTTCTCTCCTCCGGGGTGAATCTCTCATTTGTATTCAGAACATGGACACTAGAAAGCTGCATCCCGGCTGATGAACCATGTCTTCTATAGTAACCGTCTGACTCTGAACACAGTGGTCATAGTAACCGTCTCTATGACGATGAACACAGTGGTCATAGTAACCGTCTCTATGAGGATGAACACAGTGGTCATAGTAACTGTCTCAGTGAGAATGGACAGTCTCCATGGTAACAAGCTCCATGTTCACGGACACGGTGGTCATAGTAACCGTCTCTATAAGGATGGACATGGATGATCACAGTTACCGTCTCCTTGATGATGAACAAGGTAGAAGGAGTTTGCTTTCAATAGATACAGTATAACAAATCCTTTTTATTGGCCTAATAGCCACTTCAGTCAGTCAGTCTCCGTCGGTGGCCAGGTTGATGTGGGGATAGAAGGTGTAAAAGCCATCGTGCCATAATTATTTCCTGACGATGGAGTTGTGTACAGTATTTACGTTCAGCCAGGTTAGTCTTTGTCTGGGCTCTTCTGTTTTTACTGAGCAGCTAGTTGAGGTATTTGTGCTCTGTGGCTCAACACAGACAGTTAATTGGTACAGGGCTTCTGCCAGAGGAGCGGTAGAGTGGGGATATCTCTGTGCCTTGTGGGAATGACATGGCTGTAAAGGTTCAACTGAAAAGTATGTAATTGGGTCTCTGTCTCCTACTCTGAGCTCAGTGCTTGTGTCCAGTATACTGTTGTATGGAGGACCAATTCACAACCAGTATCCTCTGATTATTTGTTCTCTCTGGGACAAATATTGTCAGCCTTCGCTAGCTAAGTTTCATCCTGATTTGATCTTTTCTTCTGGATGCTCATTAGCCACATCCTCACTAGCTGTCTCTATTTATAGAGCAGCTAAATGCTCCACCACACAGCTCGGATTGGAAGACTGCACTGGAATTTAGGCACAAATACATTATTTATTTTCCCTCAAATTCCTTTTCTTGTTTCCGTTTGTTGTTTTGACGTGGTACGGTCACGTGGTTCATTGGTCTCCAAATAGTTCCAAGCAGGTCATTTGAATGCATTGAATTCTATGAGAGCAGCGGTAACAACAGTGATTTGTGGTATGAGCTATAATATGAAAGCTGTTTAAAGTGCAGTAAATTGACACGTTAAAGTTCTGTAATAAATTATAGATTTCATAAGCTTGGTAAAGTGGAATTATGCTAAAACACTCTATAACGTAGGCTACAATATGACTATAATACAGGTTTCAAAAGTAATTTAGATTTTAAAGTTATTACCTCAGCTGATGAAACAATTATTCTCTACAGCGACACAGTTACAAATATAACTCTACAGCGACACAGTTACAAATATAACTCTACAGCGACACAGTTACAAATATAACTCTACAGCGACACAGTTACAAATATAACTCTACAGCGACACAGTTACAAATATAACTCTACAGCGACACAGTTACAAATACAACTCTACAGCGACACAGTTACAAATATAACTCTACAGCGACACAGTTACAAATATAACTCTACAGCGACACAGTTACAAATATAACTCTACAGCGACACAGTTACAAATATAACTCTACAGGTTGTAGCTCAAGTTGTTTGGAAGTCCTGGGGGACTCTATGGTTCGCCATTGCTGTAAAAACAAAACATTCCAAATGAAGTGAATGGAGATGAGGCAACTCTCAAGGGCTCTGATATATACTATTACTACAGTTAGCTAGCTATGAGGTTAGCTATCAGCTGAAATGCCTAGTCTAACTTCGAAGTACAATGTCACTTTGACATGAGCTGCTTCCCTTTCTAGCCATGACAAGATTGACTGGTTTTTTAACATTTCAACAAACCATATTCCCATCTGTAATTACACTTTAGATATCCACAATAGCATTTATACTGGTTAAAATTGTATTCTCACTAGTTAGAATTGTAATTAAAATAAATTTAATTTAATTTCATGATATCATGTTAGCAGATATCCACAATAGATTTGTGGATATCTGCAATTGTATTGTTTCTATTCATAATTATAATTGTAAATATCTAAACTTTCATTTTTACTAGTAATAATACTGATTGTTGATATCCATAATTACATTTTTACTAGTCAGAATGTATTTTGGATAGTCAAAATTACATTATGGACATCTGGAATGTTTTTCTTTCGTTTTGGATATCTGAAATTAAAGTTTTGACTCGTAACACTTGTGTTGCAGATATCTGTAATGTTCATTCTGGATAGGAAGAATGAGGTTGTGGATATCTGAAATTGAAAGCCCCATACACACAAATGGGAAACGTGGCATTATGTGTACTAGTAAGAAAAATGACAATTGTAGATAGGAAGAATGTGATTGTGGATATCTGAATTGTTTTTTTTGGCTAGGAAGAATTGACCTGTGGATATCTGCAATAAATATCAAGTCTTGCTATTAAATGTTAAAACGGCTTGCCATATGCTCGCTGTGTTTCTGGCGCATGCAGGCACAACAAACTCAATTGTGAACAGCATCATAACGACAGATTACCTAAGTGACGAGTAAATGCAATTCATGTGTCAAACAAAATGTTAATGTCAAACTTTTTAAAGGCTGCCTTGCATGCTACCTTATTTTGATGCACATTTGTGGTCTCAAATACACAGTGCTGCTTATTCTTGGGACTAAAATCCAATTTGCTTGATTGCGTACACCCAGTCTATGATAGCGATATTCAAAGTGATTCTGACGTTTAATATTTGGACAAAACAAACGCGTTCAGTATTCAAATGCGTGTGACAATGGTGGCCAAAATGTAATGAGTGTCAGGAAGTGCGAAGAAACATCTTAAGAAGCATTGCGCCAGATAATATTTATTTATAGTGAGACTTCGATACATGTTCCTCAATTTCAGACTATTTTATTTACATGCATGAATGTTGTTAAGATTTTGAACTGCTTGATAATAATAGTCAGATTAAAGCTAAAAATACAGACAGATATTCTCCCCAAATGTGACTCTGTTACCATGGTAACCTTAAAGTGGTAGCTAAAACTTGTGTCACATCTTATGTCTCGGTAACAAAAGTGAACAAAAGTGCAGCAGCATACCATGTTATTTCTAACTGGGAATACGTACATTATTTGAGAAACGTTTGTCATACATATTGGCTAAGTAATCTCAGGGACTGGTAGATTTTTCTTTTTTATTTACCTGCAAGAGTGTGACCAAATTGTTACTTTTAGGCAGGTGTGGGTCGAGTACAGAAGTAATTTTCTGGGTTCAGCTGAGTTGAACACACAGTTTGGGAAGTTCCTCATTAAAGCCAAAATGACAAGGTAAAAGAAGTGAATAACTTACCAGTGATCTGTGAAATAAAATATGATCTATGAAATCAGTTAACATTTAATCAGGAAGGTTTTTGCTTTTATTTATGAGAAGAACTGCTAATTATAATCCCAGTCAACAAGGTCAAATCTGTTGTTTTGCCCTTGAGCAAGTTACTAAACCCTAATAATTATCCCTTCCCCAATTCTATAATATCCTATTGTCTCAGAAGCTCACAGCGGTCTCTATGTTTTTGGTAGCTAGCAACAACCTGTGCATTGAGTGGGTGTGTTTGTGTAACAGAGATGTTTATAACTTAGTTTATTCGGTCGTCAGTGCTGACATCCGTTGCCGTCTGCTGCCAGAGTCTTAATCGGTCTGTGAGACACTTTCTGTCTTCTCATTCATGTCTTCAGGCTTTTATGTTGTGACGGCATGGTAAGACGCAGACCCATCAATCTAAAGACTGTATCGCTGTAATTAGCAGCTCTCATGTGTGGACCAGATTCCAGTTCCAGTGTTCAGAAGAGCCGCTGGGACTGCTGTTCCAGTCACAGGAATATCTGAAGCTGTGATTTCCGACTCGTTGATGACATGCTGTCATTGCCAAGGTGTTTGTTAATGGGAATATGCTGTTTGTCTGAACTTTGTACTTTGAGACACACACACACACACACACACACACACACACACACACACACACACACACACACACACAATGAATCAACATCAACTAGTGTTATCGTCGGTCTCCAGAGACTCTCCAAAGCCGTGGCTTCCTTGCCGACTCATCTTCCGGAGCCCTGTGTTGAGAAGGGTTGGACTGCGTTGTCTGCGGCCAGCTCGCTCTGACAATAAAAATGACACGGTCTTCAAGAACATCATTCTATCAGAGGTTAAACGCAGGGTTAATCGCTCTCCGTTGGTTTCGCTCATTATCGCTGTTGAGGGACCTGAGCTACCTCAGTGCTACAAGCCTGGAGTTACTCATGAGCCGTGTGTGTGTGTGTGTGTGTGTGTGTGTGTGTGTGTGTGGAGGGCAGGCCAGGACATGGGGAACAGTCCCGTGGTCTTTGTATTCTCTGTGTTCTGGGAGGGGGGACTACAGGCTCACCACAGCTCTCTGAGATAAAGAAACCTTTTACTGCTGCAGCCTGGATGTTTGCAGTTCAGTCAAGCCCAATAAATCAGATTAGGGTTGCGGAATGAGCAGTACGCTGTTCACTACCTAGTGCACTAGTCCTAACCGGGGCCCTACACCTCATAGGAGCCCTGGTTCGAAGCAGTGCACTACACAGGGGATAGGCCGGCGTTGAGAAGGAGATTTGGGCATGAGGACAGAGCTTACTGCAGGGCTTAGAGCAGGCCAGGCCTAACTGCTATTATTCATGTTCCCATTGGCATGGCGGCAGCACAGCCGTGTCAGGAGCGATGTTCTGCCAGCGCTCCACGGAGCAGGCCGGAGGACGGAACAGCGCTTTGACATCGGCTTATATGGAGGTGTCTGTTTCAATCAACTGTAGGTCAGCGCTACTCTGTCCACTCTGTCACATATTGATGGCTTCATTAAGGGAGCTTCTCTGGTTGGAAATCTCCCTAGTCACGCTCTGCCCCCCACACACCCCCCCCACACACCGCCCCCCCTCAATCTCGCTTTTTACGCTTTCCTGCCCATGAATATCTGAGTGGACCTGACAAGTGTTAGTGATGCCGGGGCGAACTCTACAGTTACATATTGTGGTGTTATTTTTAAGGATGCATTTTTTTGGAATATTCCTGAATGATTTTATGTTGTATCAGCACCAAATATCTCTATGGCTTGTTCTACTTTTCTTTCAGCAGAGACCCAGTTTGTTTTCAGCACTTTCCCGTCCGTGACTAATCAAAACTCGTTTTCCCCTGGCGCTCTCTTTTCCCTCTGCAGAATAAATGTAGTGAGCAGTGTGTTCGGAAACATCAAAGTGGAATAAAGATCCCTGTATGCAGTTGCAGTACTAACAAAATCTTGACAATTGCAATGCTGATGGTTTTAACACGCAACAATTCTGATGTCTTATGGTGAAGTCCCAGATCTTCCAACCATAATGCCTCCATCTCTTACTCCAACTACATTCCTCTCTGTCTTTACCTCCAGTTTAATCTGTCCCACTTCCTTTCTCACCGTTGTACATGTGAGTTGAATTAGACGGCTTGTGGGAGAGAGGGCGAGGGAGACGGAGGGGAAGGGAGACGGAGGGGGAGAGAGGGCGCGGGAGACGGAGTGGAAGGGAGACGGAGGGGGAGAGGGCGAGGGAGACTGACGGGAAGGGAGACGGAGGGCGAGGGAGACACAGGATTTTCACGCACAAACATTTATAGGGTTTACAAAGAATGGTGTGAAAAGGGAAAAACATCCAGTATGCGGCAGTCCTGTGGGCGAAAATGCCTTGTTGATGCTAGAGGTCAGAGGAGAATGGGCCGACTGCTTCAAGCTGATAGAAGAGCAACTTAGACTGAAATAACCACTCGTTACAACCGAGGTATGCAGCAAAGCATTTGTGAAGCCACAACACGCACAACCTTGAGGTGGATGGGCTACAACAGCAGAAGACCCCACCGGGTACCACTCATCTCCACTACAAATAGGAAAAAGAGGCTACAATTTGCAAGAGCCCACCAAAAGTGGACAGTTGAAGACTGGAAAAATGTTGCCTGGTCTGATGAGTCTCAATTTCTGTTTAGACATTCAGATGGTAGAGTCAGAATTTGGCGTAAACAGAATGAGAAAATGGATCCATCATGCCTTGTTACCACTGTGCAGGCTGGTGGTGGTGTTGTAATGGTGTGGGGGATGTTTTCTTGGCACACTTTAGGCCCCTTAGTGCCAATTGGGCATTATTTAAATGCCACGGCCTACCTGAGCATTGTTTCTGACCATGTCCATCCCTTTATGGCCACCATTGACTTCCAGCAGTAAAATGCCCCATGTCACAAAGCTCGAATCATTTCAAATTGGTTTCTTGAACATGACAATGAGTTCACTGTACTAACATGGCCGCCACAGTCACCAGATCTCAACCCAATAGAGCATCTTTGGGATGTGGTGGAACTGGAGCTTCGTGCCCTGGACGTGCATCCCACAAATCTCCATCAACTGCAAGATGCTATCCTATCAATATGGGCCAACATTTCTAAAGAATGCTTTCAGCACCTTGTTGAATCAATGCCACGTAGAATTAAGGCAGTTCTGAAGGCGAAAGGGGGTCAAACACAGTATTAGTATGGTGTTCCTAATAATCCTTTAGGGGAGTGCAAGACATATAGTCTCTGTTAATATGTTGATCCCAGGTAACCTCATCAATGTCCCCATTTTAAAGTACAGTTTATGATTGTACGCAGAGTCTCTGTCAATAACATTGAACCCAGGTAACCTCATCAATGTCTCTGTATCCTGCTGGCTTTATCAGCAGTGAAACATCAGGTGTGACTGGTTATTACATAATGATGTTTAGAATCACTCTAACTTCCCATTTGACATGTGAAAAAAAATATCATTATTACTCATTTAGGATTCTGTGTGTGTGTCTGTGTCTGTCTGTGTCTGTCTGTGTCTGTCTGTGTCTGTCTGTGTCTGTCTGTGTCTGTCTGTGT
>JACXGM010007344.1:0-17992 GCA_016801145.1 Umbra pygmaea
GTGTGTGTGTGTGTGTGTGTGTGTGTGTGTGTGTGTGTGTGTGTGTGTGTGTGTGTGTGTGTGTGTGTGTGTGTGTGTGTGCTTGTGTAAAGATGTTAAAGGATGTTGTGAAGGTTATCAGTGCCACTCAGGTGTTCATCTCTGGTCTTCATCTCTTCTACAGAAGGAAGGTTTGGGCTATATGGAAGTCAGGTCCAGCAGTCACACTGTCACCAGTGGTTGGTCTGGAGGTAGGGTTAAGCGGTGAGTCTGGAGGCGGGGTTAAGCGGTGAGTCTGGAGGTGGGGTTAAGTGGTGAGTCTGGAGGTGTGGTTAAGTGTTGGGCTGGAGGTATGGTTAAGTGTTGGGCTGGAGGTATGGTTAAGTGTTGGGGCTGGAGGTATGGTTAAGTGTTGGGGCTGGAGGTATGGTTAAGTGTTGGGCTGGAGGTATGGTTAAGTGTTGGGCTGGAGGTATGGTTAAGTGTTGGGCTGGAGGTATGGTTAAGTGTTGGGCTGGAGGTATGGTTAAGTGTTGGGCTGGAGGTATGGTTAAGTGTTGGGTCAAGTTAACTGACTGATTTACTCATGATTTAGTGATTAGGCCTTAAGGTCTACATCAGGTGTTCATCTCTGGTCTTCATCTCTTCTACAGAAGGAAGGTTTAGGCTATATGGTAGTCAGGTCCAGCAGTCACACTGTCACCAGTGGTTGGTCTGGAGGTAGGGTTAAGCGGTGAGTCTGGAGGCAGGGTTAAGCGGTGAGTGTGGAGGCGGGGTTAAGCGGTGAGTCTGGAGGCGGGGTTAAGCGGTGTGTCTGGAGGTGGGGTTAAGTGGTGAGTCTGGAGGTGAGGTTAAGTGTTGGGCTGGAGGTATGGTTAAGTGTTGGGCTGGAGGTATGGTTAAGTGTGGGGCTGGAGGTATGGTTAAGTGTGGGGCTGGAGGTATGGTTAAGTGTGGGGCTGGAGGTATGGTTAAGTGTGGGGCTGGAGGTATGGTTAAGTGTTGGGTCAAGTTAACTGACTGATTTACTCATGATTTAGTGATTAGGCCTTAAGGTCTAAATTCAGTGAATCTCCTGTAGGATCTATTCATTCTCGTTACACTGTCAGCTCTATTCACTGGTACAATAATGCCAAACACTCAGACTGGTCTCTTTCTGCTTTAACATGTATGTGGTGTTTGTTTAGCTGTTTGAACATTGTCTCCTTAACAATAAAAGCCTATGCAGTGTAATGACACAACACTATGGTGAATAAGGTTTCCTAGAGGATATTATTGTGGTTCTTACAGTGTCTTGTTGCAGGTATGCGTGTAGTGGTAGTTCAGTGATGCAGAAGGTCTCAGTTACAGCAGAGATGACAAGATGTCATGAAGTGCATGACACTATATGTCCTAAGGAAAAAACAATCTGTGCATAGACCCTGACCAAATTATTCACACAGAGAAGGGCTCTCTCAAAGAACATTCTTCCTTATTGTCTCCCATCTCACCAGCATTTTCTCTCAACACCACTCCCAGAAGAGAAGTTAAGCAACAGCTAACCTGTCGTACTACTAAAATACATTTGAAGCTGTTCAAAAATGTGTGTGTGTGTGTGTGTGTGTGTATATGTGTGTGTGTGTGTGTCTGTGTATACATAACACTGACAGTTTCTAAATCACAACTAGCAGTCATAAATTACTGTGTGTGCCTGTTTCCCAACATGTCATGGTGTCTTAATTGCCTTATCACTGTGTAGAGTCTACTGATTTCCCACTTTGATGACCAAGGAATTAAACTACAGATGAAGACACAGATGGCTCACTAACCGTGTTTTTGACTCTTTCTAGCCTCACTACAAAAAACATCCTGTTCATGATATTTCTAGATCAACTGCTTGTATTGGACACAATATTTTCTTCCTGTTTGGCTATGAGTGTATTGGTCAGTAAATTAAAAGACATGTTTAGCATGTAGCATAGTGCAGTGGATCCTGACCTAGGTAGGTAGGACCATATCGGGTCATACTGGGTTTAAGGAGATATATTGGGACAGTGGATAGCCTTCTGTTTACTGAGTGTTCCTGTACATCAAGTCTAGTTGTGCTAATAAAAGCTAAGACTGTTTACTACACATCACAGAACTAACTTCATTATGAGATCTGAATTCCCTAGCAACACCCACTTTACTTTCACCTTCATCTGTTGCCAGACCAGCCAGATAGGCTCTCATAGATTTACCCATAATCCATGTGAATAAACTCACTGCTGTGTGTGTGTGTTGAACAGAGTGCACTTGAGACCCTCATTGCTTCTCGGCTTCCTCCAGCAGCCATAACACTCATTGGAGGCAGTTGTGAGGGCACCTTGAAACACTGTCAAGAGAGAGGAATGGAGACGGAGTGTGTGTGTGTGCGTGTGTGTGTGTGTGTGCGTATGTGTGTGTGCGTGTGTGTGTGTAGTAGTGTGTGTGTGCATCAGATGGTATCCCATTTTAATTGGATGGGGGGCGTCAAGTACTGTAGGACGTGCAAAACCACTGTAGGTCACACACCAATTACCAATCCTCACTCGGAGCACGCACACACACACACTTCATTTCCAACCCGGACACTGTCTTTCGAGGTGAGAGACAGAATTAAGGAGATATCCTTACCCAATCTTGTCACAAGATGCAGACACGTGAACACCTCACTATTGTAGACCGTATCCTAAAATGGTTACAAATCCGAGAGTAAGATATCTTCAGCAAAATGTACTGTGACCCAGTGGTGTGTAATCAACTAAACACACACAAAAATACACATATTCTAAACGTATCACATGACCCAGTGGTGTGAAATCAACTACACACACATTTTACATGCATCACATGACCCAGTGGTGCGTTATCAACTACACACACATATTCTAAATATATCACAACCTGTCTTCCTGTGGGCTTTGTCCAGTCAGTCGTCTTTCCTACACCGCCCTGAGACAATGCTTCTAATCATTTCTAAAACGCTAGGAGGATTGTGGCAGGAAGCCTGGACATATCCCAAAACCGACAGCTAGTCGTTTATCAGCCTGGTAGTAGACACGCACGCCTTAGACTTCACATCTATTAGAACTGTCTTCCCATCCCCAACCACCCTCTGCTACTAATACCGTCCCCGGGCCCAAACCTCACCCAATCAGCCCAGCATCCCTGGCTGTCGCCTGGAACCCCAGCCTCAATGAGGGACGGCTCGCGACTCCTCCCCAGACATGTCTGCTTCATCATCCTCCCCTTCGAGAACCTCAGGCCCACCACGGGTATGCTAGCACCTCAGGTGCACCCCATGATAGAGCTGGGAGCCTGGGTGTCGGGCATGTCTGTGATGATCCAGCCTTAATGTATCCATCAGTTTTACTACTGCAAGTTCCTACTATAAAGGAGGGGTGAGAGAGACCGATGGAGGGATGGAGGACTGGAGATTAGGAGGAAAGAATAGAGAAAGATGAAGAGGTGAGACAGATGATTCGTTGACTTCTCGGGACCATCTTTATCTCTCCTGGCACCGGAGACTACTGTAAATTTGAGCAAGGGAGATAGCCACCCCACAGAGCTAGCACAGCATAGCCTAGGGTCACACACACAACCCAGAGGAGGACAAACTCTGATCCAGTGTAGAGGTTGGTAATCATGGTGGATGACGGGGGTTTGGCTGATTTGGCCTTCATAACAATTTCTCCAGCGGAGGGAGTGAGGGATGATGAAGGGTGAGAGAAATAGGGGTGTTTGAAAAAAGAAATGAGAGATTGAAAGAAATAGAGAAAGGAAGAGAGAAGTTGATTAGGGTGAAAGTGAGCGAGAGAGGGTGAGTAAGAAGGAGGAATCTAAACATTAGGGAGGAATCTGGAAGTGGGGGGGGTAAGCAGGACAGGGGGTAAGCCAGGGCCCTGACAGCTCAGCAGGGGACATCGATGTGAAGTTGTTATTTCTGGGGAGTTTAGGATTAGCTCTGCGGGGGGGGAGGAGCTCCACAGTGGGGGAGCTGGAGCCAGCGTTACCACGCCACGGAGCTCTGCCCTGGGGCTACGGAGGCCCAGACACTTCGCTCTCCTCTTGGCCGCCGAGGCCAACAGATCATCTACACGCCCCATCAGCAGGAGGTGCGATGCAAGGCTGGTTAACATGAACAAATTGTGTGTTTGTGTGTACATATAAGAACGTTCCAATGGGCCTGTGAATTCAATCGCAGAAGTATAGTCGGTGAACGTAATCATCCAATGCATGATCTGAATAAAGGCTTCCATGTTGGGTGAGCAGTGTGAAAAGAATAGGCAGCTCGGGCGGCATGTGTTTGGACAAACCATGTGTGCCCCACTCGTCCCAGAAAACTGTCCAAGGAGTTACGGAGCCGCCAAAAAGGATTAGAGGGAGGAAAATCATGAGAAAATAAAAATAAACATTCCAATGGGAGACATGATGTTGCTGTACCGTTCATACCTGTGTGAAATAATGTATTCGCAGGGCAACAGTGGGCATACAGCTGAGTGGGTGTCTATTTGTGAGTGTCAACAATGGATTCAATCAATGGGGGCGTTCCTCCGACTGTGGCTTGACAGCTTATTCTAGCCGGCAGAAAAAAGTGCAGATGAGTGTCAAAAGTACTCTCTAGAGGCAGACCATGTAACAAGAGCTTCAATACAGCCACAATGACTGGAGACCAGCTTCGACACAGGAATGAAGAGGGACAGGAGTGACACACTTTTCCTCAATGAAGCGAAGGGAGCAAACACACGCGCAATGTCCTTTCTCTCAGTCTTACAGGCAACTGAAGGCCAGTTCAGCTAGCAGTGTGTGTATGTTTCTAACTGAATGTAAGATGACTCAGCTGAGCTAATGCTGAGCTCGAGTCATAGTAGAGCTAGGAACTGCACTGTACTCTCCTCTGTGGGATAAAGAGTGGGATGGTGGACTGAGGTGTTAAAAAAGAATATGGAAAATATTTACATGTACTGTGAAGGGCCCACGTTGATGCAGACAATCGATCATTGCACAAAACACAATAGAATTTTGCCCAAGTGCTGGAGACTGACCTGAAAACAAACAGCTATTGTAAAAGTTTACAACTTCTGTTTTTCTGTGAAAAAAAGTCCTAAATGTTTTATGACAAAGACAGGCCAGAACGGAGCCAAGGTTGACTGCTCTGCAACATGTACTACAACCACAACATATTACAGAAAGCAAACACTGCCAAGGAACGTATAATTGCTACTTCCCGGCAGAAACGTCAACCAATCACATGCACTTTGTCGTGTTGCACCACTTTGTTGCTTCCAGGCTCATATCAGAGAAGAGATAAATGTCTGTGAGTGTGAAGCAGCATTTTGTCGAAGCAAGCAGTTTAGGTATCCAGGCAAAAGGCCAAGGTGTGTGGACGAAGCCAATGAAGAGGTACATTTTGTTTGGCACCAACACTTTGGAATGTTGGAATTAAGGTTGGTGATGTTTACAACAAAATAAAAGGTCCCACATTCGGCAGATGTACACAGAACCGGCGGGAAATAGTCCCAAGCAGCACGATGTCCATAACAGCGATGCAGGAAGAGTTGGTTTCAGTTTGCTGTCTAGCATTGGTAAGTAGTGGTTTGGAAAGACTGAAAATAGTAGCAGGAGGTATTTGGTAACAAAATGACATCCACAACCCATACTACAACTATGCTAATACACTGCTCAAAAAATAAAAGGAACACTTAAACAACACAATGTAACTCCAAGTCAATCACACTTCTGTGAAATCCCACTGTGCACTCAGAAGGCAACAGTGATTGACAATCAATTTTACATGCTGTTGCGCAAATGGAACAGACAACAGGTGGAAATTATAGGCGATTAGCAAGACACCCCCAATAAAGGGGTGGTTCTGCAGGTGGTGACCACAGACCACTTCTCAGTTCCTGTGCTTCCTGGCTGATGTTTTGGTCACTTTTGAATGCTGGCGGTGCTTTCACTCTAGTGGTAGCATGAGACGGAGTCTACAACCCACACAAGTGGCTCAGGTAGTGCACCTCATCCAGGATGGCACATCAATGCGAGCTGTGGCAAAAAGGTTTGCCGTGTCTGTCAGCGTAGTGTCAAGAGCATGGAGGCGCTACTAGGATGTTACATTCTTTAACAAATGTGTATATATAATTCTCTCTAGCATTGCATTTTATGGCAGATGAAGGTTTGGAAATACATAAATTGCTAATTTCACTGACACAATAATGCAGAATACAAAAATGGAATTATTAAAACTAGATTTGAGTCAAACAATATCTAGGGTGCCAAAGACTTTTGCACAGTAGTGTAACTATATTAGCTGAACAACTACAAAAACAGTTCATCTTATTAGAATTGAATGGAAACTCACTAGGCAGCATAGTAATGGAAACCTGACACAAACACATTCCAAAACTTTACAAGAAGAAGAACTTTCTAATGCAGTTCTCTCCCAGAAATGTTTACCAGCCGGCTAGTTCCTCAGGGATGTTGTAACGTGTTGTTCTAGATAGAAAACCAGATTCAGCTAGTCATAAGCAATGAGGATTAGTGGACAAGTTCATTCACTGACTGGACTGGTGGTCTTGGAGGATTAGATGGGAAAACATTGCAGCAGACAAGAGAATGCTACAGTAGCCTTGTTAAAGTGCACATATTTAGGCATTGTTAGTTAGCCTGCAGCATATTTCAGATAATGATTGCTAAACAATGGGAGATAGACAGGGGTGAAGCAAATACATGCAATATGCCAGAAGAGATTTCTCACAAAAGTAGCGTAAAAATAATAAATACTGGACATGTTTACTCAAAGGAACTGTAGTTTGCACCGTGAGAACGGGACTACTTTCTTGTTTAGTGATCAGCTTATAAAAGTTCTACAGTACAATGTGTATTTCTTGATATTAAAACATATAATATTTATGATGATAATATATATGTTGTCTGTTCCATGTATAATATATGTATATAATAACAATATTAAAAACTTCTTCGATGGGTTGATGATTCCCAGCAGTATGGCTATTTAATCAAGAACTGCAATGAGGATTTCACAAGTCGTGCTTCCACAGTGTCTGTCAATCTGCTGGACCAACTTTGATATGAATTATGTGCTTTAGGTTCTGCTTTGGTGTGTAGCAAAGTACTGCATAGTGTAAGGAATCATTATCACATATAAATTATTTTTTTCAGTTTCAACAGCCTTTGTAAGCTGGTCGTTGAAAAAGAAAGTACCCTGCTCAATAACAATTAAGGGAACACAATCATCACAGTATATCAGCAAGTCAATTAAACTTTAGTGATATCAATCTGGCCAGATATTATTTGGTGCAAATGACAGTGACAACAGGTGCACTGGAGAGGCAAAAAAAGAGAATGGTTTTGCAGGTGGTGGCAACAGACAATTGATGTCATCCTTCCTGAGTGATTCCTATCTAGTTTAGTGTTTTGCTAGTGTCCTTGTCACTGCTGGTAACATGAGACGGTACCTGCAGCCTATTCAGGTTGCACAGGTAGTCCATCTCCTCCAGGATGGCACATCCATTGCTTCGCAAAGAAGGCTTGCTGCGTCTCCCAGTACTGTCTCAAGAGCATGGAGGAGATACCAGGAGACGGACCATCACAAGAGGAGACCTGGACAGGGCCATGGAAGGGCACCAACCTGGGATCCGCGTGGCATAGTGGGCTAAATTATGCGTTAAACTGATGACAAGTACGTTTTTTTTTAATGCACTGAATTACATTGGAATCATGGCTAAAATGAATATCTATATTAGATACACATTTGAAGAAAAACATGTATTACAAGTATTCAATATTTTTAAGGATGTATTGAAAGAAATACTTTTCGAAACTGAAATGCACACAAAAGTGAAAATCAATTCATTTGAATGTAACAATTGTTCCAGTAAAAATTGCAGGAACGTCTGTCAATCTGTCTGTATGTTAAGCGCATATCTTTCAAACAGTTAGTCCGACTGATTTTAAAGTTGACAGGTGTCTTGCTACGGGCACGAGTAAATGCAGTGCAAAGTTTGATGTTGTTTGGATTAGAAATGCAAAAGTTATCTTTAAATATATATCGGTAAAACAAGCACACATTGGCTTTTGCCGCTGGCCACTCCCCCTCTCACACTGCACACTGAGTGAGCACAGCACAGGACCAGACACAGAGACCCACAAGAATTTAAGGACGTTTCAGAATCCCACATGTGCAACTCTCAATTAGCTACAGAAAACAAGTGGCAGACAGAGCACCGACACTGGACTAGTTTATTGCAATTTAAGGATTACAAATATTTACATATTTTGAGTGTATTTCCTCAAAATATACTAATCATTAAATATGTTTTAAAAAGACTGAAGATGAGGCTGTGTAGTTTTTCCATACAGATATTCACAATGACAATAAACTCAGTAGCGATTGCATAATTTCTGCTCCACATTTGGTAGAATTCGCGACAAACTCTGAGTAGCCCTCAATAGCTAGTGTGGTAGTAAATAATCTCATTTCGGAGGGAGAGGGGTGAAACGGCACTTCGCCAAACAAAGTGTTGAATTGCACATGCGGGGTAGGGCCAAGGAGTAGGGTTAAGGGGGGGCATTGGGATTGTTTTTTTGGCTTCATCGACTTTGCCTGGACTGCATGAGGCAGTGCAAATTGGAATAGCACTGCCCGGAATATGGGATAGAGAAGTCTGATTATCTGCCTTTCCACGTCACTCTCCAGTGAATCCTTGTTTGCAGATTGGGCAATGAAAGTATACAAGACGGACAAAACTTCCTATGGAGAGAACGTGAAGTCAATTAGAAGCACTTTTTCAGTGATAGCTGAGCGTACTGCGCAGCCTCAAGCTGAGCGAAATGACATAGATGTGACATGAGCAATGTCTCTGAAAGTTGGAATTCTTAGCTGTGCCAAAAGAAATCTGAATCATGCCAAATCTTGCTTCTTGCAGAGGAAAGAAATTGTGAGTAGGAGTTGTCCAGGAGCATAGGAGCATGAGCAACTTTTGGTAAGTCTTCTGATTAATTATTTTCTCATTTTGACTGTATGACTCCATGTCCTCCGATTGCCTGTGAGCTTCTCCTGGACAGTAATTTCTTTACTGTACAACAGTAAGTCGCATGGTTATAACTCAATAGTTAGCATATTTCCACAAAAATGGCCACAACGTGGCCATAACGTGAGCTACAAGTTATGCTTTTTATACATTGTCCTGTTTCTAAAGAAATTAACAATGGACAACTAGAGTCTTTAATTGCTCCGGATGTAAATTTATTCACTGTCAAAGTGACCCCTAAAATGAATGGAATGCTAACATAAGGTGATAACCAGGTAGCATCAGAATCCACCCAGAGCTGCTTCAACTTCCAGATGTAAGCCTACCCACTTAAAATTGGGTGCCTGTAAATTCAATCACAGAAGTATAGACGGGGAGTGTCAATCATCCCACGCATAATCTGACTAAAGGCTCCCATATTGGACGTGCAGTGTGAAAAGAATCAGCTGGCTCGGCAACATGTGTTTGGATGAACCGTGTGAACGCTCTTTAACCATCCCGTATCTGTCGAGGTGGGGTTACCGAGCTGCTGACGTATCGGTTGGTGATTTTGATTTCCATTGACTGTTGTTACGTCATTTTGTTCTCAATGAATTACACAGTGTACAGTGCAGATTTTGTCTTTGATATGTTTCGGTCATCAAGACTGGATGTAATTTGAGTGTTCGCTTATTATTTTGAGCAGTGTATTTCTGTTGTCACAGCTCGAAATTCTACAAATAGCATTTTTTTATTCAATTAAAGTTAAGAAATAACGTACTATATTTTTATCATAATCAAGCTTAAATAATAATCAAACTTAAATATGTAGGAGCTAGAAAGAAACAGTGTGCACCAGCTTTACTGTTTAATCTGTAATATGAGTATTATTTTCATTTCAATAACAATTTACATATTGTAAATCTATGGATATTGTAAAATATAAATATAGACGTAAAAAGAAATGCGATTTAAGATTTGGCAAATCTTTAAAAAAGTTTCCAGATATTGTTAGAGAATATATAACGATAAACGGTGCAGTCTTATCAAGTTATCAATCAACTTTTATTGTTTTAAAATAATTTTGGGGTGCTTTTATTATACTGACAGGACAGTGGGATGCAGAGGCAAGGGACGGAGGTATGTAGACCGAGACAGCAAGGAAGAGCACAGTCAGCCAAACCAGGCCTCATACCTCAGGTGCCAGGGGTAATGTGGGGTCTGGAGTCAGGAGTTTAGACAGCTAAACCAAACTCAAGCACACTTTAACATCTGATTTGTGATTATTGGGACTTGTGAAGGTTGCCCTGTGCTGTTAACATTCAGGGTGTGCAATGACAAGTAAAAGAATGTTACATTGCCCAATATGCTAATTTGTCTTCAATAAACGGACCGTAACTTTAAAACTAGTTAAAGTCCCACTCTCAGAATGATATCTGGCTGGAAAGTATTTCATGTTTTATCTTTAAGCAGACCACGGCCAAGTGGCATGTCTTTCCTCCTGGGACGTAGCCTCTTAATGTTAGTGTGAAGATCATCTCATCATTATGTACAGTATCTCTGCCTACACAGCTCATGTTTATCGCTAACAACCTTTATGAAATAGTAAGTGATGATGGGATGTGCCTAGCACAAGCGCCCGTCTGTCTGCCTGTGTACATAGTGCTCACTAAATAAAACATAACATCAATGATTGACACTTCATTAAACCCTGATTAATTATTAAATGATTCAAATGCAATAATCTTGGTAAGCAGATTCTGTTAGCAAAATCGACATCTGATCGTGAGTTAGGGGCAATATGGTTATATTATGTACTGAACACTTTTGGGTATTCATCTCACACCTCAAGTTTCAAGTTTATTTATCACATGGTACAGAAGGCTGCAGGTGAACAGCCACTTCATTAGGTACACTTTTCTACTGCTGGTTTGGACCCATTTCTGTCTTAATTCTTTTTGGCATATATTAAACTAGGTGCTGGAAACATTTCTCATAGATTTTGGTCCATATTGACATTATTGTATCATGCGGTTGCTACAGATTCATCGGCTGCACATCCATAATAGCCTGTTTCACCGCATCCCAAAGGTGCTCAATTGGATTGAGATCTGGTGACTGTGGAGGCCATTTGAAAACAGTGAACTCATTGTAATTTTCGAGAAACCAGTTTGAGATTATGTGAGCTTTGTGACATGGTGCGTTATTATTTCTGTTCATCCAATGAACCTCATTTCACTACTGAAATATTACTGTGTCCTTCAGTTATTTAATAGATCAAAATGAAATTGCTAATCTTAACACCCAATTATTTATAAATGAAAATCATGGAAATTGTCAGGGGTGCCTAAACATTTGCATACAACTGTATTTTCTCTTTTTCTGACCATTCTTTGTAAACCCTAGAGGTGGTTATGTTGGAAAATCAGGGGATCAGCCCATCTGGCACCAACAACCATGCCATGATCAAAGTCACTTAAATCAACTTTCTTCCTCATTCTGATGCATGGTTTGAATTTAAGCAGATCATCTAGACCAAGTCTACATGCCTAAACACATTGAGGCTTGCTGCCACATGATTGGCTGATTAGATAAAATGTTGGCATTTTTTCCATTCTTTACAGTTGAGTAAAAGCGTGTTTAGGATCTTTACACATGATTAAGAATTTTTGATCATGCAATTATTAGTTGTTTACATTTGAAACATTTACCAGGCACGTCTATACAGAATAACTTCTTGAAGAGTATGGACTTTCTTATTTTTCATACTGTTCTCTAAAAGAGTTGACACAACAACCACAGTCTTAAAGTACATGACGATACATTTGGCAAATCTGTGATTTTTTCCCAATGGCACAAATGACTGAATGAATGGGTTCTCTGACGATGACAAACTGAGATCAATACTAATGACCAGGTCTTGAATGGAAACCATGTCAATAAGAAGACACAGATTGAGCAGTATGCAATATAAAGACATCTTTATATTATAGGCTACAGTTGTCTTCAAAATATATTTTCAGTGGCACTGCATAATGAAGATGAATCCTGGCCCACTCACCAGTGATGAATAGTACTGGGAATTTGATCATCTTTGGCCTCTGTTCCCAGAATTGTTTTTAGAAATTTGTTAAAAAAAACGTACTGTCAGCCTCGTCCAACCATGCAAATAAAACCCCTATGTGGTCCCTAAATGTCATTTGACATTCAAGTTAGGTCTGGCAGCCACACATTAGACAGTCTACCAATTATTTTAACTGTCAGAATTGTTTCAAAACCCTTGTAGAACTTTTAGATTTCCCTTTAGTATAGCCCACATTGCAGAATAGCTAAATAAGTTTACAAAAACAAAAATTAAAATAATATATATCAAGTTTGTTCCCTATAACAACCAGGTTGGGCCACTGCTCAGGGATGCAAACTAAGTAACTGTTAAATGTGTGTGTGTATATATATATATATATATATATATATATATATTATTAAAAAAAATAACTTTAGATAACAAACCTTGGTCCTGGCCACTTCATTAGGTACACCTGTTCGACTGCTTGTTTTTATGTGATCTAGCCAGGTCGTTGCTGCAAATGAGAACAAGTTCTCAAGAGGACTTACCTCGTTAAATAAAGAAATATATAACATCCTAAACATGCCTTTGCTCGACCATAAAGAATGAACAATATGCCAAAGTTTTATTGGCTTTAAGGTAAATACATTTTTCTTTGATAATATAAATACTTTTTTACAGCCCCTGGGCCAATGGTTTTTTAATCCATTCATTCATCTGGAATGAGAAGTTTGCACATTAAAATAAAGTTAAATGAGGAAAAACATGATCCTGAATATAAACCATCCACTTAGTGATTACTACTGACGTTTTAATATGAGGGTATCAGCACGAAACATACTTCCATTTAAACACATGTAATTGCTTTTCAATGCTTATGTCTAACCTTTGGCAGTTGAACAAACTCAATAGTTGGAACAATTGCAGAGTTAATTCATATTGATGTGATTAAAGTTTACATTTACCTCATATTCGATTGTACACAAATTGTCCAATGGGCTTTTTTGCAAGTATAAACTGTGGGAATGTGGGGAACTGCTACATTGTCTGCATGGAGAGTAATTAGTGTTGACAGTGAGATCTTCTTTTAATTTACAGCTTGGAGATTCAATCAAGCAACCTAGTTACTATGATGACGTCCTAAACCCTAAATCCCTCATTAACAACTCTGAACATTGAAAGCCTGTTCCACTCCCTTTTGCACAATTGTATGCAAATTACATGCAATTGAGTAAGCAGCTGAGGACCAGGCCTGTATCCTAAAGCATTGTGATCAAGAACAACTTAATAAATATAACCTGCAAATCTTCCTCGCTCTATTGAGAAGTCATTATATTTTCCACGACATACGATATTCAAGCATGAACGACCAAAGTTAACGGCGCTCCGGAAGATTTCAGCAACATTGGTAAATGAACAGTCGCTTTGCAGACCTGCTGCTTCTCATCCTATTGAGAGTTTAGTTTAGAATAGCTGTTCTATGAGTGAGGTAGACAGCCCTCTACAGAATGTTGCTCAGGTCTCCCGCTGAGCCTACAGAAAGGCGGCAGGCACAACCCATGAGACAGACTGATTGAAGACATAATTATTGCGAATGTTGGAGAATTTCACGGTTAGGAGCCGTGAAACCAAGAGCAAGATGAACGGCCAGGGCCCCAAATTAGGGGGCAGGGCTAGATGGAGGCTCCGAGGCTGGGGTTAAGGCCCTGACTGAGAGATGAAGACTGGTAGAGACAAATACCCACAGACACACACACGCACACACAGACAGGCCTGTAAACAAACCTCAATCAGGCGTGCCAATCAGCGCCTGAGTGAAGCAAATCAACTGTGGCTGCAGAGCGGCAGGGCAGAGGAAGTTTGATGCCAGGTCGGCTGGGGACGCTGCATACTAAACCAGCTGCTTATACCCTATATATACATCAATGTACCCAAGAGGACGGACGCAACGCTGACAATTACTACAGCAAAAATGGCACTG
This sequence comes from Umbra pygmaea, assembly GCA_016801145.1. Classification (NCBI taxonomy): domain Eukaryota; kingdom Metazoa; phylum Chordata; class Actinopteri; order Esociformes; family Umbridae; genus Umbra; species Umbra pygmaea. The sequence goes on from JACXGM010007344.1 coordinate 14,060, forward strand.
CGTCTTTCAAAATAACGCCTGTCCTGTTTTAATATTTTTGTTGATGAGAGATCTGAGAGCCTAACTGGTCCAGACATATTGGAAGGAAATGACTAGAAGAGGTTTTAATGACGCTGGGTGTGTCAATGGTCGAGTGTGTGCACCCGTTGTGTGTGTGTGTGTTTGTTTGTTGGTGTGTGAGGACTTATTTGCTGTTGTGTGTGTGCTGTTGTGTGTAGCATGGAAGCTGGAAGTATAAATTGTATAAATATTCCTCAGACGATGAGCTCTTGGCCACCTGGGGAGCAATTACGCTGATGTCGGAAGCAGTAAGCCATGCAGCAGTACGAACACACACACTTCAGTACACACACTGTGAAAACCCACACAGCAATGCTTTCCATTACGCCAACATCCGCATTTTCTGCATCAAACAGTCGGAAATTTCATCCACTGACGTGCCGACCACTCTGACGTGACGAGACCCCATGACATAATCAGCCGTCGTCCGTACCTCAAGCCTGTGACATACGTTTCCATCGAGTTTCCCACTGATTCTGTAAACCCATTAGCAGTTCACACCACCATGTTCCCTGTTCCACCCCCTTGCATTTAGCTGCCTTCTCTACCACTGCCTGCCCCAATAACTACCAACACAACCGTTTGACAGTTTCAGGCCGCCACAAGGTTGTGGATAATGAGACCGGCTGAGGATCTTGGAGCATCATCATTAAAACACACACGCGCACTGCAAACACGGGCACGGCCGCGCTGCTTTGTTTGGCTGTAAACGCCTAGATGCACAGCGAGGTCTGCAATTACGAACTGCGACTCGAGGCGAAGGAATCAAATGTGTATCCATTATAGGGATCAGTGTTCCGGCCAGACACGGTTTTAATGACACGGCATGGCAGCCTTATGGGGACATATCCAATTAGATGATTCCATTTGACGGACTGCTGTTACGTGGAGAGGAAACAGTGTGGGTTTGTGTGTGCGCGCATGTTGTTGCATTGAGAGTGGCTTGAAAGAGATCCATTCAATTTTGTAATGAGCAGCGCCGGTCTGTTCTATTACGTTCTGTAATGTTCTTTTGATTGCTCAGTTTAATCTCCCCAGCCTGGCCGAGCACAGCCAAATATGAAGACCTACCCCAGATATGCAGGCCTGAATGTAGGTTGAGAACTGCCGAAGATTAAACCAATTTACCACTGTAAAGTGTCGTAGCATTAATCATGGTAAGCAATGCACCTTCCGCGGTATGCTAGCCATTCACAACACATACGCATCCAGTCACAATGTTCTTCTGCTCCGGTTTAGCGTGCTTTATGAAAACGGTGACATCTTCTAATGATATACAATTCGCAATGAATTGCTTGCTTCATCGTGGAAACTCCCAGTGGATTCTTGATAGTCAATGTCGACATGTGCACATCAGATGCCATTCCGGTTATTTTCGCGCTGCTCGCTCAACCAGGACTTCTGGATATTTTTACCTTGATTGAAAACACAGATGCCCCAGAAGAAGTCTCTAGTGCAAAACGAGTCAAGGCAACCATATTAAATTACTAACCATCCAAACCTGGATGTCGCTGGTCAATTTGGCAAAACCACAAGCAAGATCCAAACCCTGGTCTGTAATGGCACAGCTAAATGTGTGTTGCACCATTCAGGGGCGTAGGGGGTGCTTTCCGATCATAACTGGGCTTTATCCACTAATCAATAGCAAATGTTGATGGTTAACTTTCCTTCAAGGGGAACGTTTCTGCGACTCACAAAACGTTAACACACAAGGACATGCATGCAGTATCCATTATTCTGCCCAAGGAGATTGCCGCATAAGAGCCTCTATTCAAAAAGTCCATGTGACCTTGTAACAATTGACACATCATCAAATAACTTCTGTATAAATATAGCCCACAGAAAATCTCTTGTTTTAATAGAAAAGCATTTTATTACCCATAACAATGGAGTTTTTACATCTTTGCTCTTCTCACAGATCACAGCAGATCCCAAACAAATTTCCTTACAATGATGTAGTTTTCTAGTATGCAACACTCTGCATTAAAGCATACACCTTTTGTTTTCACTCCATAGGTAAATTTGCATCTACAGATTGTGTGCAGGTGTGCCCGGGTTGCTTACCTCTCTACGTGGTCCAAGTTTCCTGACACGCCCAGCCCGCCGATAGTATATAGTTTCCCATCGTACACCAGACTGTTGTGTCTGCAGCGAGGCACATTCATGCGTGACACCAGGTTCCAGTTGTCCAATAAAGACATGTAGCACCACACGTCAGCTACCATCACACCAGACTCTGTCCCACCTGAAACACACAACACAAATGTCAACTAGAATCCCCATATTTTTTATATTAACAATATATGCACATGTACAGTATATAAGACACATACAGCCCTGGAAGAAAACTATCAACCACTGCTAAATTCCCTTGACTCTAATGAACACCTCTGAAATGTGGTCAAGAGGAATACGGATGGTCACAAGCCATCAAACAAAGCCGAGCTGCTTGAATTATTTGCACCAGGATTGGCATGAACTCACCTAACATCAATGTGAAAGACTGGTGGAGGGCATGCCAAGACGCATGAAAGCCAAGATGATTGCATAGGTGTGCCTTAAGCTAGCTACAATACATTGCCAACCTAAATTGTGAATTGTTCATGATTCCTTAGGCTGCGGAGCTGGCTGTGGTGCTGAATCCACCTGTTGTAGCTTTAAATCACTGCATGGGAGTTGTCAGGTTCGCCCCCTCAAAACTTGCAACATCTGTGGCATTGTGCTGTGTGATGAAACTGCACATTTAACAGTGGCCTTTTATTGTGGCCAGCCTATTGCCTGCAGTATACTTAACGCACCCGACCGGGATTTCGAGCACGCGAGCCAAGGGCGCGCACCACTTTTTTTTTTTCAGTGGTGTGCGAAAAAATGGAAACAGGAAGCATGGACGAGTTTGAGTGAACAGTAAACAATTCATAATAACACAGTTAATGGTTCATAATAAAACTGTAAATGGTTCATATCAACACAGTTAAGATAAACTTAGCCACTTTTGACATTAACGTCAATGCTGCTGCCAGTGCTGCCATTGTTTACCTTTTTCTTCTTCTTCTAGTCCGTGAAAATATCAAATTTGGTAGCCTCTCCTCAGTTGCGACCCCTCTGTTCAGGAGAAGACTGCAACTAGTGTTGCGAGCACCAGCACGAGTATAAATAGTTACGGCGCTCCCATTACATAATTTTGGCGCGCGCCAGCTCAGGAATCTGTAGTATATTGTGCACTTAAGGCACACCTGTGCAATAATCATGCTGTCTAATCAGTATCTTGATATGCCAGACCTGTGAGGTGGATGGAATATCTTGGCAATGGAGAAGTGCTCACTAACACAAATCTAGACAGATTTGTGAACAATAATTTTTAGAAATAGGCCTTTTGTGTACATACAAAACGTCTTAGATCTTTCAGTTCAAGCCATTATAAATGGGGACAAAAACAAAAGTGTTGCATTTATATTTTCATTCAGTGTATATCGTCTTTCATTTATTTGCAGAAAATAACAAAAAATGCAGTGTTGTCAGACCTCCAAAGAAAATAAGTTGACATTTAATGGTTACACTTTATTTGGAGAGTCTGAAATTCCATCTGTAGGTAATCTACAGATAGTCATATTATCAACAAACTATCAACAAACTATCTGTTGCTAAGCAACTAATTGTGTAGTTTAAGGGTAGGGGTAAGTTTAGAATATGTTTTAAGGTAATGGTTAGGTTTGGTTTAACATTAGGGGAAGGGTTAAGGTTAGGATTAGGGTTAGTAGATAGTTTGTTAAAATGTTCTTGATAGTCTGCATATAATCTGTAGAACATCTACAGATACACTTTTGGGACTCTCAAAATCAAGTGTTAACTAATTATTACTATTATAATTGTCTT
>JACXGM010007344.1:18092-30803 GCA_016801145.1 Umbra pygmaea
CTTATTGATGTTGGGTGACTTATTGATGTTGGGTGACTTATTGATGTTGGGTGACTTATTGATGTTGGGTGACTTATTGATGTTGGGTGACTTATTGATGTTGGGTGACTTATTGATGTTGGGTGACTTATTGATGTTGGGTGACTTATTGATGTTGGGTGACTTATTGATGTTGGGTGACTTTATGCCACTCCTGGTTTGATGGCTTGTGATCATCCATCTTCCTCTTGATCACATTCCAGGGGTTTTCAATGGAGTTGATTAAAGAAAAATTTGCAGTGGTCTACTTCTTTCTGGAGCTGTATATACATATGCATTAAAAACATTTTTAATCACCCAGGAATTTTCATTAGTTTTGATAGAAACTGATACCCTCATTTACCATTAAATTAATTATAGTGAAAAAATTGTTAATTACAGATGAGCTAAAATACTTCATCATTAGGACACTGAACTAATGTCTGCAGAAAATGTGGCTTTGCCTTTTATAGAATAATTAATTATAAATCAGTGATTTACAAAATGAAAGTCCATATGTGACAATGTAATGTAACACAACATACCATACTGTACCTCACCCCCCCCCCCTTTTATTTCAACCTTTACTTCTACACAAGCTTGGGTCTGGAAGTGACAAACAGAAAGGACATTTCATCCATTCTCTGCAGGGACTCCAGTTCTCAGCCGTGTTCAGTGCAACTGTACACTGCTGATTTCCCCAATGACTCCCTGCCTCCCCATAGACACACAGTAGCCAACACCACCGGCCCAAAACACATTTACATTTATATGAAATCAGGCAGAGGGGACATGCAGCAGGACTGTTCATACTGGCCCATTGTCAAAGTCAAACTTATTTTCCAGAGTGTGGAGTTTACTGTACATGGCTGCAATCATAGAATGAACGTCAACATGAATAAAATAAACAGTTATTCTGTAGGTACCTTTACAGCCTACACCAGTAGTTCTCAACCATTTTAGCCAGTGGGCCACAACTGAGCCGCTGAACAATTCAACGAGGCGCAATTGAAAAAATATCCAATATTATATAATTACATAACAGGATACGTTTGCCGCACGGATCCCTCGACACCTAAACTTTGTGGTGCGCAGGTTGAGAAACACTGGCCTACACATAGACTGTGTGTGTGTGTGTGTGTGTGTGTGTGTGAGTGTGTGTTTCCATGCATGCATGCGTGGGTGTGTGTTTGCAGCAGACTCTGTCCTCAACCCACCTGACAGGTAGATGTTGTCCCCTGCAGAGATGACACTGAACAACTCCCTGTCGTAGAAGGGCAGGCTGGCCAGTGGATACCACTTACTGTTCTGAGGGTTGAAACATGTCACCGCGGTAAGAGAGCGCTGGCTCATCCCCACAGCCTGGCGACCACCTATTAAAACGATCACCTCAGCTACACCTACAGGAAGACATGTGCGTGGGGACAAGGTGAAACAAATTAACGTTTTGTACGGTAACAGGGGAGGAGATGGCTTTGTGAGTTAAAGCAGTCTTTGTTCAGATAGGGGACGTGACAGCTTACAGGTTGGACTGGAGCTTTAACAGTTGTCAGGAGTTTAAGCGCGACAATAGGTAATATTTATTACAGTGCAATGTATAGGACCTGGTGGTAGAATATGTCATACGGATGACAGTTTGGGATTAGAAATAGAACAATGAGTAGTAATACAATAGTTAGGGACTAGTGATAACACCTGGGGACTAGTGAAAGTATAGTTTTGAAAAGTGTTTGTAACAATGAGTCACTTGTGGAGAGAAATTTTCAGGAAATGTCCTACATGACACATAATTGCTCCCATTGTTACAGTGCTGTTGTCCAATGTGTCACGGTAGCCTTAAAAGCTTCTCACATACAGTACGAGACAGGATGTTGGATAGGCGGGCCACCGTAACAATGGCTAAGAATGATTGCCTCTGGATGATGGACAAGGCTTTAAGAGACTGCACCAAACTTGTCTTCAGCTACTTTAAAATTCAGCAGACTGCAGGCCTTGTTTATTGTTATTTCCAATTCAATAGCCTCAAAGGGAAATGCAAAACCAAAATGCAAACTGCCAAAGTTTTCTCTTAGCGCAGGGAAACAGTGTGTAAAGAGGGAAGTATAACTCAATTATCTAGACTGATCTCTCTGCTTTCTGCCAGCTGTAGCACCATTCTGCATGTCTACTCTTCATTGGTAAACACTCTCTCTACAGTAACACCCTGTGTTTCTCTCTTGACACAGCTTCACTCCATCTCTTTCATTTCTCTTCATCCCCACAGATAAAATGTAATCCATCCATCTCCATCGCTCCACCTCTCACACTCTCTCTTTGTATTCATTTCAAAAGTATTTTAATTGTCGTAAATTGTTCCCACACAGATTGCCAAATTAAAAATGTAGACACAAGGACACACCAACAGGACAAATCCAGTAGTACTGAATGAGTAATCAATTGCAAATGTGTTGCAGCTATCAGTAAAAGGTTATATTGGATTTTTCCTTTTCTTTGTTTGAAAGTCCTTACTAGTGTTTTCAATGTAGGAAAGCACATTGCCTAGGAGTCTGCTTAGTTCTCGCGATGTAAGACGGAATGCCGTTCTGTCTTGACCTCTGTCTGTGGAGGGATGAATACAGTTCTCTAGTTAGCTAGTCCTGCAGTGGTGGCTACGCATATATCGTGTACATCGTGTCTTCTAGCAGCCATGCTGTTCAGATATGTTGTCATTGTGTATGTACTGTTAAGGCCAAATAGCATTTAAGTTGGCTTAGAATTTTTATGATCACTTTCCAATAATACATTTTTTTCTTTGTTTTGCTTCATTCACAATACTTTTAATCAACTGCCATGACAGCTTTTTAAGTTATTTATAGTCCTGAACGTGTGACCAGAAGTTAATTGTCCACAGGACAATACCAGAACAACTGGTCCAATGGGTGTACTGTATATCATTACAGCAAAATCTGCTGAGCTGAGTTTTTTAGGTTTTATAATCCATATATTGAAAATGTTGGTTGTGGCGATAAACATTCAGCTGAAATGCACAATGTGTTAAATCTTATATATCAGCTCATACACCTTGGAATCTTTATATCAAAAATGTCTTCCAAGCTCTGCTGCTATCTATATGGCTCAGCTGTCACCATCCGTCCCATAAATTAAACTGGTACATTTTCCTACTTATGCAATCCCGTTCTGCCAGTGTTGTTATAGGGCAGGCTGACCAGCAAAGAATTTGCTTTAACCTTGGGTTCAACAAAAAACATTGACATATCTGCTTGAAAGACTTAATTCCAATTAATGATATAATGCAAAAACAATATACACTTCTTAAACATCTTTCAGGTGCAATATATTTTGTAATATTGTGTATGTTTTTCTTATTGTATGTTCTCTTAGCAGTACATAGATAATATGGTGTTTTTCTAAATTTAGTGGAAATGTGAATTGGTAATCTGCATGAAAAAAGGAAAAACATTTATTTTAAAAAGGGTCGATAATTTCCTCATTATAACTTCATAATAATAGCTTTTTTGCATGAGAACCAGGTTTAGGAATATCTTTTGCGTGACTCTCTTTTTAGAAGTGATTTAATATTCAATAATGCAGGCCACTATATTCATTATATTAACAGGCATAATGTATATTGTCTGGCTAAGCTTCACTAATAAAGCAAACTTTTTTTCTGCATATATAATTTAAAAAATTAGTCATCAGGCGTAGGCAGCAGTACAAATAAGGAAATAGTCATATGACATATGACTAACAAGGTAATCAGGAGAATTTCTCCATAGATAGACATGCTTTTACCTATTTGTGGTTGCAGGATCTTGCTTGGTTTTGCTTTTTGTCCTGTTAAATTTAACTTATGTTTTGTGATATGAGTATCAAGTATGTCTACTTCTCCATCTGCTCATTGTATGGGTGAGCTCCAGGGTAATAAAACAAATGTGTCTTTCGAAGATTCAATATGTAATATGGTACACTAATCCCAATTTGTTCTTTATCCAGAGGATACAAAACACCTAGAGCTTCAATGATTGCTGTCCCACAGAGACTAAAAACTATTTGCTCACCACATCAAGCCACTTCCAAACTGTTAACTTCTAATTACACGACAGCACTAAACTGCTCTGCCCATCTTCATTTACTATACATACTCATCGGCCACTTCATTAGGTACACCTTGCTAGTACCGGGTTGGACCCCTTTTGCACCCAGAAATGCCTTAATTAATTGTGGTATAGATTCATTAAGGTGCTGGAAATATTCCTCTGAGATTTTGGTCTGTATTAACATTATTGCATCGCGCAGATGCTGATTTGTTAGCTGCACATCCATGATGCAAATCTCTCATTCAAACACCACAAACAAAAAAACATGGTTGGCTCCATGTAATCATGTTGTTCACGCCAAATTCTGTCCCTATTATCTATCTGAATCTCACAGCAAAAATTGAGACTCATCAGACCAGGCAACCTTTTTCCAATCTTCTAATGTCAAATTTTGGAGTGCCCTTTCAAATTTGAGCCTCAGTTCCTTGTTCTTAGCTAACAGGAGTGCCACTCAGTGTGGTGATCTGCTGCTGTAGTCCATCTGCTTCAAGGTTTGTGTTGTGCATTTGGAGATCTCTTCTTTCTCCCTTCCCTATTCCCTCTAATCCTGCTTTGTCGGCAGCTCTGCAATTCCTTGGACAGATGCAGGATGGGTAGGGGTACTCACATGGTTCATCCAACTTCTGTGATTGAATTTACAAGTGCTCAACAGGCTTAACAGAAAGCTTGATTCATCCATTCATGGACAGCTCTTTTTCTTTTTCTTGGGTACAGCGTTTTCCGGATAGGTGGTTGGATACCTTGCCACATCGTTATCTATTGACTCCTGTTGTGTAGGTCAGGTGACTCTTAGTTCAGTCACTGTTGTTTAATAGACATGGTTAACCTCTCATGCATGTATCAACTGAAGGCTTCCATGCTGAAAGGAACGTGTGATAAGAATCAACGGTGTACAGAACACAGGTCATGGACCTTCGGTCAGCACTTTCCAGAGAGGTGTAGGTTGGTATGTGTGTGTGTGTGTGTGTGTTAGATGTGTGGTGCAATTAATACAAGAGCAATGGGTGGATTATTATTTATTTTGGCTCTGTAATCTAGCACTTTGAGTTGGAAAGGGTAAAATGAAGTTGAAGGGCAGATTATCAGTTGTAATTTGAGGGTATATTCATAAATGAACCGTTCAGAAATGACAGCACCTTTTGTACATGGTCCCCCCCAACAATTTCAGCACCAAAAAACATTGGACAGTTAACATAATGTATAATAAATGAATAACTGTCAATATTTGGTTGCGTATCCTTTGCTTGCAATTACTGCTTGAAGTCTGCAACGCATCGACATCACCAAAACGCTGGGTATCTTCCCTGGTGTTGCTATGCCAGGCCTGTAAATGGTGACTGTCCAATGAATCATCATATTGTGCTCACTGTAATATCAATAATGTAGCCTTTTTCAAAAAAAGCCTCTTTGAACTGTAACAACATTGCCTAGTAAAAGCATTTTATTGCTGTGAGCTTTGCATTTTGGCTGGAATTCTTGCATCACAACAAGTGCAAGAGGCTTTATATTTACTACTTGGATATGGTTTTAATAATTGAAAAAAAAGGTCAAAGTCTTATTTGCGAATTCCTCTCACTGGGTAAGACTGGAACAAAATGTATACAATGCATGCATATCATTTAGAAATAAACATATACACTATATACACTATTAATATTATTATTATTATTATTATAATAGTTACTATAAATTATTATTCCTGATGACTACAATGGAGTGGATTAGAATAGCTAATAGTGGATCTTTAAGTGCATCAAATATCTTTAGGTTGTAATCTAAAAAAGACATGCACCGATAGACCTGAAAAAAATCCTTGTTTGGTAACTTACAGTACTTGGCAATAAATAATGTTCTGATTCTGAAGTGATTTGTCCCGTCTGAATGAATGTTATTCTGAAGCTTATTCGGGTTGGTAGTGATTCGTGTACTTAGCTTCAGGGCCAGTGGTCTGAGTGGACGATACTATTGTCAACTACTAGCTTTTGATTGCATTGTAATGCTTTGAGTGGGAGTCACTTGTTCTAAAGATTATTGTAACATTTGGTGGCCTTTTCTTCTCCCAAAGAGAGAACTGAACTCATGCTGCTTTTCATTGCTTGATATCTTTTCTTAGTATCTTGAGGAGGAATGCTGCAAGTGGAGATTCAATTTGCAGTCTGTCTCATTGGTTACATTTCTGCTTTGTAAGCGGACCTCACGAATCCCCGACCTTATAGAGCAGTTGGTTATATAATACGTTTGAACATTTGGAGCCAGATCCTAATTGGAATGTCTAATTTGATAGATATTTTAATTGCAAAGAAAGCCCTAAGGTTAAAGTTCCCTGTGGACCAATTATTTGTCACAAATGTGTGTAGATGTTTTAGTGCGTATGGGAGCCCAGAAATAATAAAAAACTACGTATGTTTCCTTGACACCAGAACTTTTTTTGGAACATTTCGTTTTTTTAGATAAGCCTGTCAGAGCTAATCTATATTGTTTTTTACTGCTGCATCTCCTATTTTTAAGATGAAAATAAAAGCATTTCATTTCTGTGTGGTTAAGACTAAGAATGTGATTAGAGCGTTCATATACACTCACCTAAAGGATTATTAGGAACACCCGTTCAATTTCTACTTAATGCAATGATCTACGCAACCAATCACATGGCAGTTGCTTCAATGCATTTAGGGGTCTAGTCCTGGTCAAGACAATATCCTGAACTCCAAACTGAATGTCAGAATGGGAAAGAAAGATGATTTAAGCAATTTTGAGCATGGCATGGTTGTTGGTGCCAGACGGGCCGGTCTGAGTATTTCACAATCTGCTCAGTTACTGGGATTTTCAAGCACAACCATTTCTAGGGTTTACAAAGAATGGTGTGAAAAGGGAAAACATCCAATATGCGGCAGTGCTGTGGGCAAAAATGCCTTGTTGATGCTAGAGGTCCGACTGCTTCAAGCTGATAGAAGGGCAACTCAAAATAACCACCGAGGTATGCAGCAAAGCATTTGTGAAGCCACAATACGCACAACCTTGAGGCGAATGGGCTACAACAGCAGAAGACCCCACTGGGTACCACTCATCTCCAACACAATTTGCAAGAGCACACCAAAATTGGACAGTTGAAGACTGGAAAAATGTTGCATGGTCTGATGAGTCTCGATTTCTGTTGAGACATTCAGATGGTAGAGTCAGAATTTGGCGTAAACAGAATGAGAACATGGATCCATCATGCCTTGTTACTACTGTGCAGGCTGGTGGTGGTTTAATGGTTTGGGGGATGTTTTCTTAGCACACTTTAGGCCCCTTAGTGCCAATTGGGCATCATTTAAATGCCATGGCCTACCTGAGCATTGTTTCTGACCATGTCCATCCCTTTATGGCCACCATGTACCCATCCTCTGACGGCTACTTCCAGCAGGATAATGCACCATGTCACAAAGTTCGAATCATTTCAAATTGATTTCTTGAACATGACAATGAGTTCACTGTACTAAAATGGCCCCCACAGTCACCAGATCTCAACCCAATAAAGCATCTTTGGGATGTGGTGGAACGGGAGCTTCGTGCCCTGGATGTGCATCCCACAAATCTCCATCAACTGCACGATGCTATCCTATCAATGCCACGTAGAATTAATGCAGTTCTGAAGGCGAACACAGTATTAGTATGGTGTTTCTAATAATCCTTTAGGTGAGTGTAGGGCTGGGAGGTATGGCTTATATTGAATACCCCGATATTTTTCAAATGTTTGACGGTATCCCAGTATTTAAAGGTATTTAATTTTTTAAGTAAAGGGTTGAAAGAAATTAATTTGTTTGTTCATTATGATTTTTGTTGGAACACCAATAAACAAGACTGAGTAGGTAAAAGTAGTGCTATTGTTTAAATCTTTATTAAATGCAGGAATACTAATAAATAACTTTGCAACCGCAAAAAAACAAGCCTATCCGCTGTCTATGGCTTTAGTACTGATCCGTGGCATGTCATGGCACCACCACAGTACTTGCTTAGGTTTATGAATTACAAAAGTCCCACTGTCATTTAACTAGATTAACTACTGGTATAGTTCTGACAATCAGATTGGTTTCACAGGTTCTGGGCACGGAAAAATAGCATTTGAACTCGAGCCAAACAACCCCCATAAGCTTTTTTCCCATGTTATAACATCGGTCGAGTGGCTTAGTGCATGCGCTAATAGAACCAAGCGTGTATATGCCCTCAAGAGCATGCCAAAGGTGTAGGTGGCAGTATAACCAAAGGTTGAAGCCCACGTTAGCCAATCAGATTCCCAAAAGTAGCCAGATGAAAATCTAAACATAGGTCGCACTTTTGGCGCAGGTGCATGTTCTGGCGCATACTGTGACGTCGGCTGCCTAAACCTCCGTTTTCCTTCGTTTACATGCCAACGGAGTTTTCAAAAATCTCCACTTTAGCCGGAGTTTCTAGAAAGAATCGTTTTCAAGGGCGTTTGCGAGTAAACGAAGGGCACACACGAAGGGAAATATCTCCTTTTTTCAAAATAACCGTCCGTGTACGTGTAAACGGGATCTTAAACCAAACCATGTCCACACTATCGACGTTGCACCCTTTTTAACAACACATTTTTCGCTTGCTGCTGCGCGGATAATTCTACCTGCACCCTCCATTGTTTTTTTCCACCGTTTATCTAACTTCCAGGTGTTTGTTTCTCACTTGTGTTTGTGTGTGTCCTGCAGTGGGCATTAAGATTTTAGGGGCGCAGTTTATTCCAAAATAAGATTATTCTCAGTTGTTGCAGCTGCCGGAATGACATGAAAAAAATACCGGTAACGAATATAGCATACCGCTACATACATGAATACCGGTATATAGTTTTTTCCGGTATACCTCCCAGCCCTAGGTGAGTGTACATATCTAATAGATTTGAGTCAAGTTTTTCTCATGCTTTGCACCCTTGGGAAAGAAATCTGTAATGTCTATTTAAAATTAACTGCACATAAGTTATTTGTCTACCCCTGAGGTGATGACATATTTCCACCCACGACACATTTGTGTAAAACGCCTTCATGCCAAACTCAATAAAACCGTTTTTGAAAACCTTCAAAGCAGGAGAAATGTTGGGTTTGTTTTGGGTTCTGTGTTTATCTGTTAGGGTGTGTCTCTGTCTGACTTTGCATCTCCATCCCAATAGATCAAATCATTTCTCCATCTCCACAGATAGCACATCCTTCTCCTAGTGAAACACCCAGCATGCCCTAAATCCCTCTTCAAATCTATTTGCTCCATGTGAGCTTAAAACACAGCAGGGGTACAGACATAGGTTTTTAATTCAGGGTCAAATCTAAAGGAGTGGATATTCAGCGACGCACGTCTATTTACCCGTGTGTGACTGTGTGTGTGTTTTGATCAGAAAGATTTCAGAGAAATTTTATTCTGTATCCTGCTCAGTGCTCAACCGCGGACACACACACACACACACACACACACACACACACACACAAAAACACCAGTGATCCAAAACATAGAAACATGCTGGTTGGCTGGCATGCGTGTTTGTCCAGGAGTTTCAGCCTTCATAAGTCAGTCAACAGACAGAGAGAGAGACAGAAGGAGAGAAACCAAGAAAAGAAAATATGGATATATGGCATTCCAAATAGCTAGTATTACTGAAGCTGGCTAATCTACCTGGATCTATACTCCTCCCCTTCCTCGTTCCCCTGACAACCTCCAATCTTTAGGTCCTCCCCTTCCTTTTCTTTAAACACTGCTGTCATCAGTTTATTTTTCCCAGAAACTGCACTTTCTGTTTCCATCTCGACTTTACTGGTCTTTCTACAGGGCTGTGAGGATACAGACAGATTTAGGTTTTGATGAAAACGAGGCACATCCGGCTTTATGGGGATGAGCTGAGCGAGGAGAGGTTCAGACACAGGCCTATGTCACATCACATATCCGTGACATATAATTTACCGGGGTCGGATGGCAGGAACACGCACTGGTTCTTCATTCAAAGATTACGAGATCAGTTGAATTGCAAATGTACCAAAGCTTTAGCCAAATAAAATGAATGTGTGCAAAGCCGATATGGAGGATGAAAACTGACTTGTTATTAAATCAAGTAAGTAAGGATGGCATGCATCACTGTGTAGCAATTCATCTTGTTATTTCATCTTTTTTTCCTACATTATTTACATTTTTATCTTTTATTTTGTATTTGTGTCTATCCTCATTTTCATTTATTTTGTTTCCCTTGTTTCATTTAATGCGCCTTGACAAGCATTTGTTGTAAGAAAAGCTGTAAGTAGAATTGATTTTGAAAGAAAAATGAGTGCAGTGTAAAAATAGATTTACATTAGTGTTGAGAGAAGTGCCCAGGTATTCAGAGTGACAACAGTGAGCTACTAATTACAGACATACAACCAGCAGGAATAGGGCTATAAAATGTTACTGTTGAATCCGCAATTCTCAGTCCTGAGTTAAATGCCAAACCTGATTTTTTTCAGTAATAAAAGGCACATACATGTTGAGCGAAGATATTTAGATCATCAATTCAGCTGACATACAGCGCAGTACTGCTGATGGAGCAGTTCCCAGCTTGGTTGGAAATGCCAACCGTCGACACAGAACACACCCATGGAATTAAAGTCACCAATTGGTTGAATATGTACCGGCACTGGATTAGATGTTTGTAATCTCTCTTCAAAAAATGCATAGTAACAACCACAAGGTCGAAAACACCAGACACAGAAACAAACAACTTAAATTTCTGCCTGAAGAATTCTGTTGCTAAGGAGACTGACATCTGGATGCCATGCGGGACACCTCTTGACCCTTGACCCCTGCAACCCGCGCTTTCAGGTCAAGAAGAGTGACTCTTTGCAGCTCGTTAGCGAAGTGGAAAACAAGAATCCAACCAAAAGACAGAAAAAAGTTGATCTTCCTCACTCTACAGACGCCCTTGTCTCGGTCAACCTCCCCTCCATGGTCGGAAACTAGACACTGTTCCTGTGCAGCAGATCCAACAACGGAGATAAAGTATCCGGGGGGGGATCACATCCATGATGATCTGCTCAAGGTGTGTCTGTGCATGTGTGTGTGTACACTCTTTCCACAGACCCACACAGGGGCGTCTGTCAGTCAGATGCCAACAGGAACGCACCGGAGGAGTTCGGATTGGAAGACGGAAGGGGGGGGGCGGCGTGGAGGATAACGGAGACGCTGCTGACAGCTCCTGGTTTCGCTCCTGTGTCGTGACCATGAGAGGAAAAGAGACGCGAGGCGGGGGGAGGGGGGGCTGACAGGTGAGCTGCCCGCATGCTGAGCATAGCATCGGTGGAATACACACACACACACACACACACACACACACACACACACACACACACACACACACACACACACACACACACACACACACACACACACACACACACACCGGCTGTTCGTCTGTCCTTGTTCTCCACCGAGCCCCCCTGCTGTGCCCCGGCTTTTGCTAAAGGCATCTCCCTGTTCTCAGCTCTGCTTCCTCCCTTCACTCTCTCTCTTCTCCCTCTTTAATGCACAGTTCAACCTCACTTTCTTCAGTTTTAAGCCTTCCCAAAACCTCAGCCCGTCCTCACACCCCCTGCCTCATAACCTTATGCTCCATCTCCTAGGGAGGTCAATTGGTATGGAGGGGATCAGGAGGCCAGCAATGCGCGCATGCGTGTGTGTGAGAGAGCGAGTCCCTGCTGTTATGGTTTTCTAGCAAAGGGAGAGTGATGTTTGTGTGTTTTTTTCATGTGAGTGTGGTTTCTAAGAGGATTCTCAGTGTGTGCTAGCATGTGGGCGTGTGTTTGTGTCCTGCTGTGAGTGGACACTAGCCAGGCCCTGAGTGACACAAGTGAAGAACATCTTCCTCTATTGGGATCCTGTGAAGGTGTTTCAGAATTGAATATTCTACTGGTCAACTAATTGCCCTTGCAGAAATATCAATATGACTGCTATGATTGCAGACAACTGAAATGTCTTAATCAAAGCTGATGTAGCTATCGATGTGAATTCAGCACACTAGCTTTGATAATACATAGGAAGTGAAGAATGCTATCTACTTACAAAGAGTTTTTCCTTTGTGTCCATCACAGGAAATTCACACCCACTGCTCGAGAGTAGTTTTGATCTTTATCAATATACATTGATTAATTCTACAGTGAACAAAAATAGAAGTGCAACTATTAACATGTTTCAAGAGCTGTAACATAAGATCCTAGAAAACTTTCTAAGGCACACAAATGTGCACAATTATTATTATTTTCACTGTTACAGCGCAAGATATATATGACAGGTTTGGAATATCAATGAGTTGATTAAAGAGAACGATCATTACACAGGCAAAGAGTGCACCTTGTGCAGCAGTCACACAATGCAATTCCATAGATCCCTCAAGTTTGGAGAACGTGTGCACCTGGCATGCCAACTGCAGAAATGTCCACCAATGCTGATGCCAGAGAAGTACATGTGCCATTTCTCTACCATAAGCTGCATCTAACAGTTTTTGAGAGATTTTGGCAGTAGGTCCAGTCACCCTGGCCCACAATCATAGAGCACACATCGTCATGCAAGCTCAGGACCTCCTAACCCACCTTCTGGATCC
>JACXGM010007345.1:0-14217 GCA_016801145.1 Umbra pygmaea
CAACCAATCCTGGACCGGGCTATTTTAACGACCGCCCAACCGGGCTGCCGGCACGAGCTTCCAAACGAGGCTGCCAGCCTGCTAAAAAATGGCGAAAAGTTCGAGTTCCAGAATTTAGAAGGGTAATGGAGACACATCTATAACCAGGCGGAACCGTGAATTTCACGGTTCTACATGGTAATGGAGACGAGGCATTAGTGTATGGAGATTGCAGTGGTGGGTGTTATATGGAGCATTGGTGACAAAACGGATGGCGCTATGGTACACAACATCTAATTTTCGAAGTAGAGAGTTTGATGCAGATCTGTAAATTACATCACCAAAGTCTAGTATTGGGAGGATGGTCATTTTAACAAGGGCAAGTTTGGCTGGAAAGGTGAATGAGGCTTTATTAAGAAATAGGAAGCCAATCCTGGACTTAATTTTTGATTGGAGCTGGTTGATGTGGGTCTGGAAAGAGAGTGAAGAGTCTAACCAGATACCTAGTTATTTGTAGTGGTCTACGAATAGTGTCATCTGCATACAGGTGAATCAGAGAGTCACCTGCAGCGAGAGCAACATCATTGATGTATACAGAAAATAGAGTCGGCCCGAGAATTGAACCCTGAGGCACCCCCATAGAGACAGCCAGAGGTCTGGAGAGTAGGCCCTCTGACTTGACACACTGAAATCTGTTTGAAAAATAATTTGCGAACCAGGCTAGGCAGTCAGTAGAAAAACCCAGGTTCTTTAATCTATCAATGAGGATGATGTGATTGACAGAATCGAAAGCCTTGGCCAGGTCAATAAAGACTGCTGCACAGTAGTGTCTATGGTCGATGGCGGTTATGATGTCATTTAGGACCTTGAGTGTGGCTGAGGTGCACCCACGACCGGCTCGGAAACCAGATTGCATGTCAGTAAGGCTGTGGTGCGATTCGAAATGGTGGATAATTTGTTTATTAATAAGGGTTTCAAAGATTTTAGAGAGGCAGGGCAGGATGGATATTGGTCTGTAGCAATTTGGGTCTAGACTGTCCCCCCCTTTGAATAGAGGGATTACTGCAGCAGCTTTCCAGTCTTTAGGGATCTCTGACGAATCAGAGAGGTTGAACAGACTGGTGATGGGAGTAGCGATAATTACCGCAGAGAGTTTTAGGAAGGAGGGGTCCAGATTGTCTAGTCCAGCTGATTTGAATGGGTCAAGATTTTGTAGCTCCCTGAGAACATCAGCTGTCTGGACATGGGTAAAGGAGAACCGTGGGCGTCTTTGGGTGGGGGCTGCAGAGGGTGGAGGGCTATTATTTAGGGTGGGATTAGCCAGATGGAAAGCACGACCTGCCATGGCAAAATGCTTATTGAAGTTTTCAACCATGGAGAATTTATCGGTGGTGACAGTATTATCTAGTCTTAGGGCTGTGGGCAGCTGTGCAGAGGTGTTCTTATTCTCCATACAATATGGGGTAGTTGCGATGCAGACACATTCATCAATGATCGCTGGTTCAACAATTCACTGAACCGGGTGGTTATACCATGATCAGCGCTAGTCACACTATAGAATTTGCGTACAAGAAGTCAGACCAGACGTGAGATTTTATCGCAGCCTACGATCACGTTCAAATTGATAAATCCCTTGGTTTGCGTAGGAAACGCGGTATGCCCGTCGTACGCCTGTTTTAGATACACAGAGCTTCTATTTCTGCCGGATGCTGGAGAGCTTTGCAGCAATTCAGCACAGTATATATGCTCTTATATCGCGGGATCATTTGTAAATTCATTTTATAATAATCTGTTTGTAAAACATCTGGGAAAATAATCCAAACGTTGTTTTAATTAGCTCCCATCAAAATTGCAAGCAGATGCTTCTTCAGCAATGATACCAACATGATAAATAATAAGAAAACATATTATGGCGAACGAAGATTGGCTACTTGACTTCAGTTGACGAATCAGTTATTAATCAACTAAGTTTGCAATTGAGAACTTCGACATCCTACCGTTACATTTGTGTGTCTGTGCGTGTTTAAGATTCTCTGGTCAAACGAGAATGCCGCCTATCAGAATCCAATCTAGAGCTTGAGATTTCTGCCCGAACTCGACGGGACCGACCCTAACCCGTCGGGTTCGGGTTGATTCGGTCTTAATTTCTCACATATTTCACCAGGCACGCTGGGTTAGGGCCGGGTTCGGTCTGTAAATTGATTACAGTAATAAAAAAATATATAAACATTCTACGCGTGAAATGGTTACTTGTTTTGCTTTTTTCGATCACGAAAATTAACATTAAATAGCCTAATCGTATCATATTCGTATTAAATCCCTCACATCTGTAATACATGATTTGCCCTTTATATTTTCTACATTAATTTATAGCCTACTGTGGATTTTAATACTGGGGAAATAACTAGTTTTTTTTGCGTGTGCTAATTTCCAACCCTGACTCGTAACAACAATAATGCATGTAAATTAACTTTTGGAACATGGCATTAAAAATATTGCTTTAAAGAAATATTCTCTCGCACAATGGTTCTGTAGTATCTTTCGGACACGAGCTCATTCTAATTCGGTCATTGTTGTTGCGCAGTTAAATAAAAGATGTGATTGTTTTGTCTAACTATTAAACATCTGTAACACTTTGAATATCACAATGGTATATTATGTATATGCAATAAATCACAACCTTTATATGTGCATAGCTTTAGACTACTTTTGTCGATGAAGTATTAACAGCGAATGAGCACTTGCAGCAGTGTGAAAACAGAGGTGTGTCTGTGTCATGTGACCACCATGCAGCAAAACATGTTTGAAAACAAACAAAATTACAATGAATTTTACTTGTCCATTCGGACAAGTGATTCTATGACCTCCTTCTCCGACAGAGTAAGTACAACATCTGCAGCCCGTAAATTAAAGTGCCACTTGTTACCCCCTTGTTCTGGGTAGTTATAGGGTAAGTTCAATATTAAACCACTTTTTTATTTATGCTGGTACAGTTAAACCTAACTCCAGCTAAAGTTATCAACAAAGAACTAAATTACAAATTGTAAAAACATAGTAGAAAGACCTTAATTTAACCAAATAAAAGTTTATTTAAAACAAAAATATTTATCCGAACTATAACACATTAAATACTAACAATTTTAATTGAATTACAAGAAACTGTAAAAACAACAAAATGACGAATGAACAATTCAACAAAAGAACATCAATTTAAGTATTTGAATAAAATTAAAGACTAAATTTGTTTTTAATAGGCAACAGGATCCGTGTACCCGGTGGCCAACCGTTTTAGTAGACTATCCAAGTAAATGGAATACGGATTCACTGGTCGCTATCCGTTTTTCATTTTTCATTTTTCAGTTTTTCAATATTCGTTATTCACTAAGGATTATGGATAATGAGCACAGTTTAGGAAGGCATGGAAAGGGGTGGGGCTTCCAAGCGGAGTGCGTTTAGTTTCATTAAATGTGCAAGCGAAGTGCACTGTATATGGCTATAACGTCTTGGCTCGCTTAAATTGGTGAGATTGACTGGCGCTTTCTCGACGATGTTTAGTTACATTTACCTGACTTGCTGTGTATAACAGCGATGTGTGTATAGCGAAATGTTAACTAAATAAATATTTGGGGTTGGGATAACTAGCTTCGCTGTGTAACTTGATCTTTTTGCTTAATACCTTTTTAATTTAGTGTTACCTAGCTGCCCACATGGGTTAGAGTGCTTGTGTATAATGTTAGACAAAGTACCGTTGATGCGGTAACGTTAGGCTTGTTCCAACTCTTCGTAACATCAGTACAGTTTTGTGTGTCCATTTTTACAATTTGCAGACAGGTTTATAGCTGATGATATTTCCACAACTACTCACATAAGAGTGTGCCTTTGTTTTCGGGGGTGGAGATGCATGAGCATCACTGTGTGTTTAACGCAGCAAAGTTAAATGGATAACTGTAGCGACACACACCCACTAAGCTCTGGATGACGTGCCCCCTAAACTCAGAACAGACACTCTGGCGGGTGACAAGTGCCACCTCGCGGAAGCAAAGCATATATATTATGTATATATATTTATTATGTTTTCACAAGGTTAGCGAAAGTCAACACAAGCTTAAGACCTGTTTTCTCAATAACAAGTGAATGAACTTCATCTAATACATGTAGTACATTTACAGATTCATGTCTCTGTATTTTTAAAACACATACATCAATAACATATGTGTACAGACAGAGTAAATGATAAACAGTAAACCTTTTTTGAAACATTGAGTTTAAAACTTTAGGCAAAGCTGTATCAAGTTCTTCAGACATAATCTGGGAAATCATCTGTTCCCATTCTATAGAGTCAACATTACAATGCACATGTTGCATTATTTCATCAATTTTTTTGACACATTCAACACTTAAAAATGTATTGGACTTGTAGAGAAAAATATCATCGACTTTCCTTTCAATACTATACATCAACAGGGCTGTAACATCCCTTAAAATAAAATATTGGTTTATTCTCTGAAACATCGTACAGAGACAGTTACCCATGATGACAGCTTCAAAATTATATTTGTTTAAAACACTGTGTTCAACAAGATGTAGAATTTTCCTGGTCTTCAGACTTGTTCTGCCAGAACGTCACAACGTCATATAGTGTTTCTTTTTTTTCAATGATATCTTCAACAAATGTTAGCTGAGCTTGTTTCATCTTATCCGAAGCAACAGTTTCATGTTTTAGTTCATTTAGAAAGGCCTCTGTAATACCACGGACCCGGGGTGTTGCTACCACAAAGCCGGCAGCTTCCAGGACTCTTACCAATGCCGGTATGAGTCGGTCAGACCACAATCTTCTGGTCAGTTCTTCAAAATGTGTGTAGAAGTAGTTGTATGGCTCTGCAAACAAGCACATATGTTGTCGCTGACTGGGGTGGTTTATCAAACATCCGTTACAGTTTTCTGTTTTATGTCTGTCAAGTACAACTTCCAAAATCGCTGAAACCGATGCCATTATAGTGTCCTCCTGCGATGCAGAATCTGTGTCGTTATTACAGCTTGTGTGGTCCTGTGCATCCGCTCAGAGTTTCCTGATGAGGAAGGCCACTGCGTATGGTTTAAACTGCCCCCCGTTTGAACCTTGACACAAAGCTGGCAATTAAATCCTCCTTGTCCGGCTTCTTATACTGCGCTGATAAATCATCTGGGACTGGGATGGCCAACAGCGCATTGGTGTATGGTGTAGGGTTTATGAAGACATTCTCAAAAATAAGGTCCATCATGTGAGCAACAACCTGTACCATGAAACACAAGCACAAAATATTTTTGTTATTGGTTGTTTTTTTACTGTGTTTTTGTATTTAATTATTTTTTTATCAAGAGAAATACATTTAAGAATTCTAAAATTTGTTGTTTGAATTGATTTGAACCCTTAAACCAACCAAAGGTTGGGTGTATTTTCTGAGGTTTAGCTCTGCACTCTTCCTTCCTAGCCTTTGGAAAGGAGAGTTTGAAGAGTGGTACACCTTCCTCCATTTCAGCCGAGGTCGGTCTGCATTTTCATGATAATGCATAGCAGCCAGGTAGAGTCTGGAAGTACAAGACAAAACGTGTTAAGTATTGAGTAAACAAACGTGCACATAATTCCAATAAAGGGGAAAACAACATTATTTGGGGCAAAACGAAGGATGATGGCATGGAAAAGCCTCCAGAGATGAAGGTGGTGGTGGAGGCTCAGTTTTGCTACATCCTTCAGCGTTCTTTGTTTGTCAGCAACTTCTCCAACTTGTAGAAAGCTGGAGTTGCTGCAGACAATAAGAAAATATCATATTAGAAAACAATACTGTACAGAATATTACAACAATGATCTCTGATAGATTTCGGAAAGTGACTAAATAACTATATGTAGTTCAACACGTAATGAAAGCAAAGAGAAATTCCAGAATACTTACTAACTTAATCAGAATAAATGTACGGAAAGTGGCAAGTACATACCTTCACTCCTTAGGTGGGGCCGCAGAGTCTTTAAGGATAGCTGTGTGCCTACAGTATGTGTTTTCAGGTGGTCTGTCTGGCAGGCAACATCCCTTGAGAGAAGCAGCTGAAAGTAAGCACTTGATGTGCTGGCCTGTGTAGAGACAACTAGATCTAATTAGTAATTAGTTTATTACTTTTTATATATTCCAGCTGCAATTGAATAACATTAATACATAAAAGTAAATCTTGAAATTATAAAATGATATTATATCATATTTTGTTTACATATTTTATATTTCATATTTCACATATCATATTTCATTAAAAGTTCTTACATTTTTTTTATTACAAATGCATCAAGCTCTGCAGAAACCTGATAAAAAGCCAATGTTTTGAATCAGGTGTGAAGGGGAAAACATGACCGGGCCCATGTATTTAGGAAGAGTTAACAGGCCATTATTATCTCCTCACCAGTAAAACACTAGAACTACTGTAGTCACATAGCTGGTTAAAGACAGTTGTTTTCGTCTGTAGTAGGGTGGCCACCAGACATTCTTAAATATTCAGGAAAATCTATTGATATCTAAGCAGATAAAATCTGTGTCTGTAGCCCCATTGCTGCAAATTTGTCCGTTCTAATCTGATCACCCTGTTTGCAGAGGTGGACACTTGTCATTTCAATGAGGGGAAAGGCGGATATTGCGCGCACCATAACACCAACAACAGAACAGTTAGCCAAATAACAAAGATGTGTACAACACTCGCATGACAGTGTGTATTCACACACATACTTGATACTAACTACTTTTACATTAGCGACAGTAATTGGGCTGTTAGCTGCAGAGCTAATGTTACAGCCACATTCCAAGGTTAACAAGCTAGGTAAGCATATACAGTAAATCAACAAGATTTTATACTGTTAGTTGACTTACTTGTCCGAGGTTTGTAGCTGAGCCAATGACAGTAGGTACAGATCCAGACTTTATTGTGAGACATTCAGCAAGGCCAGCTCTGTACTGTATTGGCCGAAGTTGAGGAAACAGTCGTTGGTGAAATGTTTGGCATTTAAACGTTAAACATTACTTATATGTACTATCACTTTAACAATTGTACAGTTACGTAAACACTAAAGATACTTACTTATATTTCAAAGCAAAGTGCCTCGTAATCGCTCTGACTTCACTAACTTCCGGCATTCATTTTCATCAAGAGACGAAAGCTGCGCACATAGGATTGTGGGTGATACACATATGCATCCTTTACTGGCTATGGGAAGTTATCAGAACGAATGACAGTCCTTGGTTGAAATTCGGAGGATCCTTGACATTGGAACAGTCCTTCGATGGATCGAAAATTCTGGCTTCAGAGGATCCTTCCTTTACTTTGAGAAACAGCTATGGTCTTCATAAAACTATTGACCACAATTAGATGTTGGCAGCAAACGTTTACCAAAGCTGACTTGCGTAGTACACACACACCCGGACAACCACAACAATAATAAGTAGTGGCATTGTGTTACTTTTCTAGGAAATACATTGAGCGTTCAGTATACCTTCTGTGGAATACTCTGGAATGTCATGCGCACTGTCCCCAATGGTAAATCTACTGAAGAAAAGAATGAAACAGTTATGTTAATCACCAACCAGTATAATTAACCTTATCTTACTGGAGTAAGCAACTTAAAATTTGCTGTCATAATAACTCTTAACCTAATTTAGGGAAATTACATGAAAAAATAGACAACATACAACGGTTAAGTAGCTATTAAAATAATGTGATACAACAAAAATATCATATCATATAAACACTACTCTATTATGTGCTGCTGCTAATGTAAACTATTTTAACACCATCCAATAGTAACAACTTTTTAAAGAAACGCTAATGCTAAAAAACATTTTACTCACCGATTATCGTCAACCGAAAGGGCCTCACAAACTGCTTCTGCTGCAATGACATACAAGTTACTTAGCTACATTTTTATGACGTACTTTTTAGGGCATACTTTTTTTTCATCCAGTTAAATTAGAGCACAAAAATGCAAGTTCTGTGCAGAAAACGTGTTACAGTAGTCTACCTGCTTCTTACCTGCTTTCAATGCTTTTAAGTCTGTGGGCTGGAGTACGGGGATCACGGTCTCCCCACGTGCTCTTGGAATACTAACTTTAATAAAATAATTTAGATTGTTTCCCTCTTCGTTGTTTTCCCAGACTCATGCAAAATCTTTAAACCTGCCTCACAAATCTGTGACTCACGCAGCAACACTATTATGTTCTTTGGCGTTTCCATAATTCGGTTCAGAACTGATCATTTAATAAGAAATAATGTCCACTAGGAAGCAAACAATTTTACCTAAATTATTTAAAACTATATTCAACCAAAGAAAACTTATTGGAATAATACAGTTTCAATTTGAGGAACTATCTCAAAATCAAGGCTAAATGTGGTAACATCAAGTCAAAACTGAGAATATTATTTGACCATAAGTATTAAAAAATAACTGCACTTAGACTAAAAACTATAAAAACAGACCCAAAGCAACTTATATTAACATACTTCTAGATCAGATTATGGCGCTTTCAGTCACTATGGTCCTAATGCTTTGCCAGGTGAATTCATGTTTCCCACAACAGTCTCTTCTATAAAAACCAAATAAAAATACATCTTATTTCACAAGTTTTCAGCTAGGTTTTAGCAGAGTGTTTGAGATAGGGGAGCAGGTGCTGTTGTGTGTGTGTGTATATATATGTATGTACACTCACCTAAAGGATTATTAGAAACACCATACTAATACTGTGTTTGACCCACTTTTGCCTTAATTCTATGTGGCATTGATTCAACAAGGTGCTGAAAGCATTCTTTACAAATGTTGGCCCATATTTATATGATAGCATCTTGCAGTTGATGTCAGATTTGTGGGATGCACATCCAGGGCACGAAGCTCCCGTTCCACCACATCCCAAGTATGCTCTAT
This sequence comes from Umbra pygmaea, assembly GCA_016801145.1. Taxonomy (NCBI): domain Eukaryota; kingdom Metazoa; phylum Chordata; class Actinopteri; order Esociformes; family Umbridae; genus Umbra; species Umbra pygmaea. The sequence goes on from JACXGM010007345.1 coordinate 8,909, forward strand.
TGGGTTGAGATCTGGTGGCTGTGGGGGCAATTTTAGAACAGTGAACTCATTGTCATGTTCAAGAAACCAATTTGAAATGATTCGAGCTTTGTGACATGGTGCATTATCCTGTTGGAAGTAGTCGTCAGAGGATAGGTACATGGTGGCCATAAAGGGATGGACATGGTCAGAAACAATGGTCAGGTATGCCGTGGCATTTAAACAATCCCCAATTGGCACTAAGGGGCCTAAAGTGTGCCAAGAAAACATCCCCCAACCCATTACACTACCACCACCAGCCTGCACAGTGGTAACAAGGCATGATGGATCCATGTTCTCATTCTGTTTACGCCAAATTCTGACTCTACCATCTGAATGTTTCAACAGAAATCGAGATTCATCAGAGCAGGCAACATTTTTCCAGTCTTCAACTGTCCAAATTTGGTGTGTTCTTGCAAATTGTAGCCTCTTTTTGCTATTTGTAGTGGAGATGAATGGTACCCTGTGGGGTCTTCTGCTGTTGTAGCCCATCTGCCTCAAGGTTGTGCGTGTTGTGGCTTCACAAATGCTTTGCTGCATACCTCGGTTGTAACGACTGGTTATTTCAGTCAAAGTTGCCCTTCTATCAGCTTGAAGCAGTAGGCCCATTCTCCTCTGACCATCTGCATCATCAAGGCATTTTTGCCCACAGGACTGCCGCATACTGGATGTTTTTCTCTTTTCACACCATTCTTTGTAAACCCTAGAAATGGTTGTGTGTAAAAATCCCAGTAACTGAGCAGATTGTGAAATACTCAGACCGGCCCATTTGGCACCTACAACCATAAATCACCTTTCTTTCCCATTCTGACATTCAGTTTGGAGTTCAGGAGATTGTCTTGACCAGGACCACACCCCTAAATGCATTGAAGCAATTGCCATGTGATTGGTTGAGTAGATCATTGCATTAAGGAGAAATTAAGTGTTCCTAATAATCCTTTAGGTGAGTGTATAAACATAATAATTTATTATGATGTATGTTTTTTATTGTATGCTTTTCTTGCTTGTTATTGTTGAAGAACATTGAGTCTATGTTTGTCATATGAAATGTGCTATATAAATAAACTTGACTGAACTCGTCCCTATTTATTATTTCTATAAATTTACTAGTGTAAGCAGGGATGCTGACACGGGGGCAACTGGGATTTTTGTCCCGGGCCTAGTCCTGAGGGTGGCCCAAATTTTGTTTTTGCACAGTCATACTTTTTTAGGGTCCGGGGATTGCTGTCGCTATCCCTGAGTGTAAGACACAGTACTTTACTCATTTCGTATATGAATGCAATTTTCACATACTTATATACAAGTGTAGACATTACATTTCAAATGCCAGGATTCAAATTTCATGTTAAAGGTTTGTATGATGTATGAAATTAAACTCATCATTTCTGTTTTTTTACACACCTTTAATGTCATTTGGCATTCTAGAAATTTTAAGAAAAAAGAAAGTTATAACAAAAAAAGAAAATATATAACACTAACCTAACATTTTAACTGGGGTGAGTAGTTTTCTACAATACATGTATAAGGATTGCAACGGAGAACATCACACAAGGACAAAGAACCTTCTTCTGGTTTTGACCAAAGTCTTGTTATGTCTAAACTAAATCTATATACCTTTTTAATGTCTTTAAGTAAGCGGCCAATGGGTCCATGTCTGTGATTCTTCCCAAGTCAATAGTTCCACTCAATGAGACAAAGATGTTGTTGTAACGAATGTTCATTGAGGTTTCCCCTGTATCGATACATATTTTATATGTGCTGGGTGTGGGCGCCCAATTGTGGATGGACGAAGAAGCGTCTGTGGTTCAACTCATAGTGAATGTATCCCTGCTGCAAGGTATTGTATGCTCTCCAGCTATCACTGAGAATTTGAATCCCAGCTCTTACAAACTTTTGTATGATGGGTAGCAGATGCCTTCTGGAACAGCTTTTGACCAACTTCAAAACTGGTCTTCGACGTGTGGCTCTCCCAAAACGTCCACGGTTGTACTACAAATATTCAAGTCAAAATGAAACAGTCATGTTATAATTCAATTATCAGATGAAATTTACTTAAAAAATATTTTTATCTTGCTTGTCAACATCAATTCTCTAAAGGTAAAAATATAACTATTGTTTCACATTCAAATACTAAAATAATGCATTTAAGTTAATTTAGATATTATTATTATTTTAAGAATTACTTGAGCATTTTCTTCAACCAGGTTGAAAGATCCATGTGTGAACCTTCAAAGACTGAACCCTTCTTTATGGTTCTTGAAATGTCCTTGTGGCAGCTTCTTTGACATCTCCTGTAGAAATTATTAAACAAAAATGTAAAAATAATATTAATAATAAACATGACATTTGATATTGCAAAACATTTTGATAAACCTTAACAATGATACAAAACGTTTGTATTGGTGTATGTTTATATCATATTACACAAGTAAGCCATCCTTGTATGAGCTGCACCTCCATCGACAATACGTTGAGTATGTATGCATGACAAATTGACTCTATGTCGGTGAAATCTGTTCTTAAAATCATTGTGAATATCCACAATTTAAATTTAAAAAAAGAAATAGAAAATAATTCAAAAATCATGATCTATACAGACAGTGCCACACAATGTTTAGACCAGAGACTGTAAAAAATATGGACAGCGTGACTGACGTCACCCGTTGGTTTCTGAAAAGCGTTTTTGAAGCACATTGTGGGCGGAGACGGTCGTCGCCATCTTGGTAGCGCGTCACTCGACGTCAATCTCGGATAACCAAAAATGGTCAAAGAGGTGGTGCGTGGGTGGAGCTGAGGTGCTTGGTTGCTGATGCCATGCCCACCGAAGTGTGACATTAGCAAGTTAGCAAAGGCTAAGAAGCTAACCTAAATGCTACCAGTATGCTACTTAGCATTGCTAGTGGTTGCTAGGTTGCTAGTCGGCGGTTGCCCATCACCATAACGTTGTGTAATTTTGCGAGAAATTCTTTGGAAGACGATGAATCACTCAGGTTAAATTTATGTTCATGTTAAAACGTTTAATTCATGTTTATTGTTCCAATAAATAAACATAACTAAAATCTGTCAATTTCATGAATATATCCTACAGTTCATGTCAAAAACCTCAAATAGCTAATCAAATTTATTGTACGGCTGGACGATATCGAGGTGTCGGTATATTAGAGTTTTGAGCAAGATGTGAAAAATGCCTTTATCGTGCAAATGTGTTTCTGCGCGTGTATACTTAAAAAACAACAGCCATCCGTTGCGCTCTCCTGTAGAGCTCCCTTCCCCACAGCGGTCCCAGTTACACACGCATGTAAAAGACAAACATCTCCACTAATCAGTCCTCAACAGCCTTGCCCGTCTATATTAGGCATCTTAAAGAGGCAGTCAATCTCATAATGGTTAACAGTGAAGCATAAAGATAATATACTTTAGATTATTCTTTTTTAATAGATCAAATGCTTAACGTATGACTTTCATATGCATGCATAACTGCATTAAAACGATTGCTGCCAGACGTACAGTAGTTAGCCTACTCACGCAACAAAACTTTTCCAGCACACGATCACGCATTGGAACAGAAGTGTACTGTGAACGAGAATTCCAGGAGACACTTTCAGCAAACTGCTGCAGTAACATCCTTTTTTCCCTGATCGTTTTTAAATAAACTCAGAGCAGCAAAATTAGAACAAATCTTAAATGTAAAGATGTAAATGTAGGCACAAATGGTATGGTAAGCAGAATGTAGGCTACATGTTCAAATACGTTAATCACAAATCCGATATATGATTGAGCATGATTCTTTTCCGGAAATACATTTGGATTAAATGAATAGAGATCAACATAGGTAAACATTCCACAACTATCTGTGTTTTGATCAACTATTTGACCAAGTGAAACTTTTCATTAGCTAATTTCAATAAAAAAAATGTAATTCTTTTTTTTACATTTGTGTACACATTTTCCAACCTTTTTAAAAACAATATTGAGATGTATATAGTTAGTTGTTAGAATAAATTAAATATACAGAGATATTCATTTAATGGAGCTATAAAAGATATTCATATAACCCAGTCCTAATTTCTTTTTTCAGTAAGTAGTGGGAAATTACTCCAAATCATACGTTTGCTGTGCTGAATCTCTATACTGTTGGTCAAATATACATTTCTCTACATAGATTCCTATTGGTTGTCTGACAACCTATGGCTTGTAAAATAACAGTCTATGATTGGAACATCAGTTCTCATGGGTCACAGTCTTGGTTAATGGTAGGATCTTGACGTAGCGTTGGGCACCAGGTAAGACAGTCAGGGTTGACTTTCCAGGGCGTGATAAATTAAAAGAAAGTCCAGAATCCCATGCTGGTGAGGACAGGTACTCCAAGGTTGAGGGTGGGTGCAAAAAAACCACACACTTAATGATCTTTGGCTATAACAACAAGGCGACAAAAATCTCGGGCAAGCAAAACACAGAAAGCGCACATTATGGAGATGATGGCAGTGCGTCTTTCACCGATAGGCATCATGAGATTAAACGTCGATGTTTGATATACATTTTTTGTCATAGCTTGGCTGGTCTCTGCCTTTCCTATGCCTATTTCTATTAAACATCCCACATTTAAAGTGTAGTAAAGACGCAAAATAATGAAAATGGTCGTTTAATCTTGAAACCACGAGCAGCCGAGACAGACACCGATTCTGAGATGCCACTGTCTATAACATCTAATTATCCGCTGCCCTAACTGTGGAACCTTACGAAATTTTCCAACCACATGCAAATCCATTTTGTAGCTACATAAATATTATAACCCTAAGAACTATCAAGTCTTTATAAAATGTACATAACAAAGCACAATAATTTACACTAACAACCAAAGTAATTCAAAATAATTGAAAACCACCTGTAGTCGGAAGACAACAGGCCACAGAAGAAGTCCGACTGCCGCTTCTCAGGTTGTGTGGAGGATTGAATAGTCATCCGACTGCACTGCATGTAGTAAATGCCTCCACACCAGGGTGGATCTTATTTGGGGACGTCGGGCTCACGTTCGGGACCAGAGTGAATGGAACGGTCTGTAGCGCATCAAACCCATTGTGTGATACCGTTCGGTTTCCCTCAGTCCGGACGGAAAAGCGAGCCCGGCGTCCCCAATAAAGATTCACCGACCGCGGTTGCTCCACACAACCTGAGAAAGCGGCTGTCGCACCCCGGCTCGCCTACTCTAACCATGCCCTTACCTAACCAAGGAACCTCGTTAATGGAAATTTGCTAAATTAATTTAACTCTGTGTTACATTCTAACATTAA
>JACXGM010007346.1:8004-31039 GCA_016801145.1 Umbra pygmaea
TGACCAGGAACACATTCCCCTATGTGACCAGGAACACATTCCACTATGTGACCAGGAACACATTCCCCTATGTGACCAGGAACACATTCCACTATGTGACATTCCACTATGTCACCAGTAACACATTCCCCTATGTGACCAGGAACACATTCCACTATGTGACATTCCACTATGTGACCAGTAACACATTCCACTATGTGACCAGTAACACATTCCACTATGTCACCAGTAACATATTCCACTATGTCACCAGTAACACATTCCACTATGTCACCAGTAACACATTCCACTATGTCACCAGTAACACATTCCACTATGTGACCAGGAACACATTCCCCTATGTGACCAGGAACACATTCCACTATGTGACATTCCACTATGTGACCAGTAACACATTCCACTATGTGACCAGGAACACATTCCACTATGTGACCAGGAACACATTCCCCTATGTGACCAGGAACACATTCCACTATGTGACATTCCACTATGTGACCAGTAACACATTCCACTATGTGACCAGAAACACATTCCCCTATGTGACCAGGAACATATGCCACTAGATAATGCACTACAATTGAAAATGATAATCAGGTGAAACAGGTGGCAATCAGGTGTAATGCAGAATAGAAAGTGACCCATGCTCTATGGAAACACCACAGCCTCATTGTACTCTCCATGAGTAGGACAGTTAACCCTAAGTTCTCTCCCTCCCCCTAAAACATGGCCCTCAGGGTGTTGCTGTAAAAATATTTAAAATGTACCATCACACATGTTGGCCAGGAAGTCTCATTGTGTGCTTGGATCTATCCCGTTTAATAAACCACCACGGAAACCCATTAACCCTAAAAAAATGTACGTTTTTCAATTCTGCCTGTCCAATTTTTACATTGTGGCTTCTAAAAGGCTCATCCTTTCCCAAAATATAAAAACACAAGTATATAATGTTTATTTTGTTTCATGTTGAAACATAGTAAACTATAATATTTATATAAATTATTTACAAAGCATGACAACAACAGTGGATGCAATCTCAGAGGTGACCACTAGGGTGCAGGATAACACCATACAACACAATGATAAACTGTTAATTCAAAGTATTACACCTTGAAGCAATTGACAATTTTTTTCTGTTAGTTCTGTTATAAAATATTGTTCATATATACACATTTATATTTATATAGTTGTTTTTATATTTATATTTATATAGTTGTTTTTATATATATATATATATATATATATATATATATATATAATGTTTATAACAAATAACCATAATAGAATTTTATGAATATGACCTCACCACTAGAGGGAGATAAATCGTTTTATAATACAAACAGCATACAGTGTGCCATGCTGATAGCCTTGGCTTAATGTCAACATTTATTTTAAAACAACTGAGAATCCAAAAAATAATCAATTGTTATAAATTGACTCACAATTCATAAAATGTATGTTATGTGTTGTGTGTGTGGTATTTCAATATTTTGGCATCTGAAAAAAATATTTTATCTGAACATTTTAAATAGATGTTTGATTCTCCCCATAAAGTTAATGATGTCAATATGATAATACTAAAGAAAAAGTCAACAGGTTATAATTTACCAGACATTTGGTTCAACTATGTACAATGTCTGTGTGTTGTGAGGGTGTGGTGTGTGTTTGCCTAAATACATGTGTGTGTTTATGTGTGAGATAGAGAGAGATATGCAGAGAAAAATGGGTTTCTGTAATCAACTGAAGACTTTATGTCAGCAGTGTATAGATCATCTGGGTCCTCCTAGGGCCAACATGAAGCTTTACAAATAGTCCTTTGTTCCCAGTCACAGTTTAGAGCCTATATCCTGGCCAGTATGAAAAGGACTTAGTCTGATGCTGATTCCCAGGGAATTGTCCCAGAGAGATAAGCCGTCTGAGTCAGTGGATTCACTAAAGCTAGGTGTCTGTGTTTTTCCTGTGAAGTATGCAAAACGCTCTGTTCATGACACAAGACAATAGGAACATCACCACTTAAAAGCAAATCATTGCTAGAGGGTGGGTAGGTAAGAGGTGTTGTGGTGATGTAAAAACAAATAGTTTAACCACAAAATGCAATGAAGATATGGGGAGTTGTGTCTTTTTAATATGACCAAAGTTTAGATTTTACCAAGCTACTATTATTGTTTTTTTTTAAATAATTCATCCCCTGTTGATTTTGTTTTGAAAGTGTTATAGGATTATTTCGAATAATCGGATCCACACAAACACATATACACCAGTGTGACGTGCTTCCAGCACATCTTCTCCTCTATCCTGCCACCCTTGTGTTATTATGGAAAAAAGCTACTGGCCCTGTCTGAACTTGCCAAGCGAGGAGACTAATTGTTATGGTGAAAATGTCATGTAGTTTGTCTTAATATTTCAGTGCAAATTGACTGAGTGATGACAGCTTGTTATTTTTCTGGCTCTAGACTGTCAGAAAAGTGACAAGATAAAAAATAGTGGAAAAACAAAAACAAAAATGTAAAAAATGGAAGCATGCAATGACCCTGCTGTAAAACATTCTTGTTTTAGCAGTGGTAAGTCTCTTTTAAATAGCCATACAGCTCTCAACTTTGGTTCGAATATCAAACCTCAATGCCACCCACTATATCAGAAGGTGCCAATGTAATTTATTTAAAGTAAACTATTGAATTGATATTGGATCGGTCCGATCGGATATAAAATGAGGAACATGGATTTGTTTTAATGGTAAGCCTTGCTGGGGCAGAGAACTGCTTGCAATAACTCTTCCAGACCAAGTGGTTAAAAGAGGGAAGGAAAATGAGGTAAATTCAATTGTATGATGTTTTACTTTATGAGAGTGAGAGAGAATCCGATTTTCATATATTTGGCCGTATGAGCGAATGCGAGACAATTCGATTAGTAATCTCTTTGGCTTGTTTGATATGTAACATCAGTCTGTCTTGTGAAACTCGAAGCCAGGCGGCTGACTAAACGCCTCTGGCCGAGCTTTACCGTCCTGCGCTGCTCCTCTCCGTGGGGAGGGCTCGTTCACTGGTTGGACTGTTGTGCTGTAAAATGGATTTGTCTCTTGGCCCCAGAAGATCCCCAAGGAGCATATTGTGTTACAAGTATGTCTCAGTGGACTGGTGATTTGCCAGCCTTTTGTTTAACAGAGGCAACACATCCAGATTAAAACACCATCTCTGAGTGATACTTCCATTGATTCATCACTTATGTCAGAACCACTGCCACAACAATACACATTACCACTTAAAGCCAAAGACAGTGTTCATAGGCATTTGCATAATCCAAAAGGCAAACATACTTAACACTATTTATTTACTGTTTTAGCTCACTTAATGGAGAACGTAAATGAGCAATTACAGCTTCATGGATGGACATTTGCATTAAAAATCAGACAGACATGGCCTCAGAAATTCTTTAGGAAACATAAATTAAAGTTTAATACATATAAAGTGACCACCATAATTCACTGGACAGTGACCATGTCTTTGTTATTTTGGTTCTGTACTCTATCACTTTGAGTTTGAAAAGATACAATGAAAATAAGGTTGAAGTGCAGGCTTTAACCCGAGGGAATATTCATAGATATTGTATGAACCGTTCAGAAATGACAGCTGCTTTTGTACATGATACCCCATTTTTGGGCACCAAAAAACATTGGACAGTTTAACATAATGTAGAATAAAGTAATAATTGTCAGCGTTTGGTGGCAAGTCATTTGCGTGCAATGACTGCTTGAAGTCTTTAATGCAGATCACCAGACACTGGGTATCTTCCCTGGAGATGCTCTGCCTGGCCTATACTATGACTGAGTTTTTAAATCTTTGTATTTAATGTTATTATTTTAAGGAAATACGAATTTGGGAAGAAAATATGATTCAACAAGGAGTTTCTTGAAATTAAAGAAACAGCTAAAGAAACAAGCGCAACGCACAGCTAAATACAGAAAGAGGATCCAGCAGATGAAAAAAGGACCTGCCTCACCTCAAGCTCAAGTGAACAAGCTGCTCAGGCAATCCTCTACAGCAAGTATCAGAAGAGCACATTGTTTCACACTGCCTTAGTTGAGCAAATACAAACAATCAGAAAATGAGGGGATGAGGCAAATAATCTCAAATGTAATAACAGGAAAAAAGTCCAGTCTGATGGAAACATTGGTAGATACCAAAGGAAGCTGCCAAAAACAATTTATTGTGCCTTCAAAGTTAGTATCAAGTTTTTCTACCTCCAAGATGTCATCGGTACTGTCACATCAGGAAAAAGGCAAACAATTACTAGAGAGAAATCAAGGAGAGAGAAGAGGTTTCTGTCAGACACCTTACAGAACCTTCGCCGGAAGGTTTTTTCTGAAAATGAGGACTGCACCACCTCCTATAATATTTTTTTCCACCTCCACCTTTCTAGGTTGTCCATTCATCGCTAGCAGACAGGAAAACTTGCACGTGCAAACGCCACATAAGCATCTAGCATTTGTAATCCAATAACTGCACCACCCACACGGAAGGATCATATATCGATATATATTGCGAAAAAATTTTTTTTCTATTTTGCATATGTACCTATATTTTTTTGAAACATATACAAATATATTTATTATATGGCCATATATTTCATACATATATTTACATATTTGATTTTGGCCGTTTTCAAATATGTTTTCATATGTCTTAAATATATGTAAATATATTGACATATATCAAGCAGTCGCGGGCGGTGCAGTGGTTTGTGTAAGCACTGGGAGTCTGCCAGCAACACTGACAATGCCTTCATAGGTATAAGGAGAAATCATCAAAATAAACACAATTATCTAAATAATAAGTGGTAGATTGTCTATGTGGGTTCATCAGAGCCGGAGATATCGCACATCAAAGTTTTAGACTTAAAACTGCTTAAAACACATATTTCATTATCTTAACATAATATATTACATGTTAAAATATATAATATGCAATGTATTATGATATTTTGGGAAGTGCAAGTTATATATATTTCTGTAAAATGTTCAGGACACATTATGTACATATATGTTGAGAAATCTTATACATATATGTACATATATTTTTTACATGATTTTTCCGTGTGGGCTAACTCGAGTCATTGAGCAGTAATTCCTTAATGTTCTTGCAGAGTGCATAACCTCTGACCCCTTTAATCATCAGTGTATGTATAACGAGTGCTCAGATTGTAAGGACACCAGCTTTCCCCAGTCCAGCCAATAAAACGGCAAAAGTGCAGCTTATCAGCTTTAATTTGACGGTATATTCATACATATTGGATGAACCGTTGAGAAATGACAGACCCTTTCGTACATGGTTCCCCCAATTTTTGAGCACCAAAAAACAATAGACAGTTTAACATAATGTAGAATGACTTGTCAATATTTGGTTGCACATATTTAACATGCAATGACTGCTTGGAGTCTGCGATGCATCAACATCACCAGATACTGGATATCTTCCCTAGTGATGCTTTGCCAGGCCTGCACTTCAGCCATCATCAATACAAATGAAGCTGACAGTCAAAAGGCTCAGAAATGAAAATCAATCAGGAACTTTGCAAAAACCATGGGCATGCCAAAGTCAAAAGTTTGGTTCATCATTAACAATAAAAAAACTGTAAACTCAGTAATGCCAAAATACCTAGTAGACAGAGCAAGAACACTGTAGTGGATGAATGGAGAATACTCTCTATGGAGAAGAATAGCTCCTGACGACAGCCTAATTAATAAAAAAACACTCTCCTGGATGCAGGTGTAGATGTGTTAAAGTCCCCCATGTGTAACGTTCTGCTCCCCGTGAGGGGAAGGGATGTCAAACCCACTGTCCAAGAACACCCTGCGGTCAGCAAAAAGAGGTATGGGGTCATGGGTGCAAGCAAGGACACAGAAAGACTAATATACCATTGTAACACTGGGATTTTACTTTAGCCATGGTAAAATGTAGGGACATGAGGAGAACTGGACAGAACCAAAACATAGAAAGTAAATAAAGTTACCCACCCCCTAACCTGTCCTATCTTCCCAACACAAATACTAAACTAACTGGCACACGGTCAAGGCGCCCTACCCAGTTGGGGGTCTGCCCAGATGTAACTAGTGTGCTTAGACAGGGGAGTTATCCTATGGGTAGTGTACACTCCAGAGCGGCTCTAAGCTACTCCTCACTCCCTGTGAATGAATAAGAAACAAAAAAGGATTAATGACAATAATAATAATTGCGGTGTGACAATACAATATGTAGACAACCAACGCAAGACTAAGAACTATAACACTAAGTAAGTCTATCATTCACACTAGCAACAAAACACAGCTCTCACTCTAACAACCAAATACACAAACTGCACAACATCACCAAAACCAAACCAACCAGACCAGAGCTTAGGCAGTATAGAAAGAACCTCTAAAAATGCAACCTCACAGACAGAGAGAGACAGAGAGAGAGAGACAGAGAGAGAGAGACAGAGAGAGACAGAGAGAGACAGAGACAGAGAGAGACAGAGAGAGACAGAGACAGAGAGAGACAGAGAGAGAGAGAGACAGAGAGAGAGAGAGAGAGAGAGAGAGAGAGAGAGACAGAGAGAGACAGAGAGAGACAGAGAGAGACAGAGAGAGACAGAGAGAGACAGAGAGAGACAGAGAAGCGCTGGACTGCAGCTGCTGAATGAATAGGAGAAGGTCTAGTGAGGGGATGGGAGAGTGGGATTGGGACAGACAGCTGCAGGGTGGTCCCACCCCTCTATCCCTCCACTTCCAGAGTACAGAATTTCCAAAGACCTATCAAAGTGGCCTCAACCACTATCTAACCACCATACATCACAGAGTTTGGGCACGGACCAAACACAAGAGCAGATAGAGATAGAGACTAACGCACACATGGCACATTATATACTGAAGGGAAAGGTATGATGGGAAATGTTGAGTGGAATCAGCTGGACCAGATAACGGGGGGGAGCCAGTGATAAGTGATGATTGGCTACATTGATGACTGAATCTCCAACACATGTGGGGAACATACACACTGAACAGAACATAGAACAGGACAGAAACAGAGAGAACACTAACACTAACCAGGGCACATATAATATTAATACTGAGACTGGGGGACGTAACATACGTAGAAGGACCAGAGAGGGTACACTACAAGATCCAAAACACTGATAAGAAGGGGTAACCTCTGGAGACATACAGGCTGCTCCAGAAAAAGACAGTGCCGTTGTCTCAAGGAACACAATAAGATGATACTTGAACCAAAATAAGCTGCATGGTTGAGTTGCCAGAAAGAAGCCTTTACTGCATCGCTGCCACAAAAAGCCTGGTTACAATATGCCCTACAACACCTTGACACACCTCTGGCACTGTAATTTGGAGTGACAAGACCAAAATAGGGCTTTATGGTCACAACCATAAGCTCTATGTTTGGAGAGGGGTCAACAAGGCCTATAGTAAAAAAGAATACCATCCCCACTGTGAAGCATGGTGGTGGCTCACTGATGTTTTGGGGATGTGTGAGCTCTAAAGTCACACGAACCTTGTGAAAATTGATGGCATAATGAATGCAGCATGTTATTGGACACTACTGGCAGACAATTTGCATTCTTCTGCACAAAAGCTGTAAGAAAGCTGCGCATTTGACACTAATGGACTTTCCAGCATGACAATGACTCTAGGCACAAGGGCAAGTGGACCCTCCAGTGGTTACAGCAGAAAAAGGTGAAGGTTCTGGAGTGGATATAACAGTCTCCTGACCTTAATATCATCAAGCCACTCTGGGGAGATCTCAATTGTGCGGTTTATGCAAGACGACGAAACTCTGCATGACCTGGAGGCATTTTGCTAAGACGAATTGGCAGCTATACCACCTGCAAGAATTCAGGGCCTTATAGCCAAATATCACAAACAAATGCATGCCGTCATTGATGCTAAACCATATTGAGAATTGAGGGTATGCAGACTTTTCAACAGGGGTCATTTCATTATTTTCTCTGTTGCCATGTTTTGTTTTATGATTGTGCCATTCTGTTATGACCTACAGTTGAACATAAATCCCATTAGTTATTAAAAAAACATTGTTTTGCCTGCTCACTCATGTTTTCTTAAAAAAAATTGACATTATTACCAATTCTCCAGGGGTATGCAAACTTATTAGCACAACTCTGTATATAATATATACTGTATCTCACAAAAGTGTGTACAACCCTCACATTTTTGTAAATATATTATTATAACTTTTCATGTGACAACAATGAAGAAATGACACTTTGCCACAATGTAAAGTAGTGAGTCTACAGCTTGTTTAACTGTGTAAATTTGATGTCCCCTCAAAATAACTCAACACACAGCAATTAAGGTCTAAACTGCTGGCAACAAAAGTGAGTACACCCCTAAGTGGAAATGTCCAAATTGGGCCCAAACTGTCAATATTTTGTGTGGCCACCATTATTTTCCAGCACTGCCTTAACTCTCTTGGGCATTCACCAGAGCTTCACAGTCCTGTTCCACTCCTCCATGGTGACATCATGGAGCTGGTGGATGTTAGAGACCTTGCATTTGAAGATGCCCCACAGATGCTAAATAGGGTTTTGGTCTGGAGACATGCTTGGCCAGTCCATCACCTTTACCCTCAGCTTATTTAGCAAGGCAGTTGTCATCTTAGAGGTGTGTTTGAGGTTGTTATCATGTTGGATAACGATAATAGATGTATCTATTATTATTATTAGCAAGCTGACAAAGGGGGAGCTACTGTGGGCATTAATAAATTTGATTGTAAAATAATGTTTAAGACAACTCTCTGATGACATGTTTTACAAACAACTTCCAGGTGATCCTACTCATTCTTAATAATATTGTTCATGAAGCCCTTGAAAGTCTATTACAGAATGTTGAAATTTCTGAAAAAAAAATGATTTTTTAAAAGTTGAACACCCTATTATTCATACTTTTTATACATTACCGAAAGTACATAAAAATCTTGAACATCCTCCAGGCTGACCTACTGTGGCCAGTATCGGCTTCCTAACTTCTGATATGTCTACTTTTGTAGGCAACTTTATTAAACCATTAGCCGAGAAGCTCACTTCATTTACAAAGGTCTCAGAACACATAGTAAATATTATAGAATCAATTGAACATCTAACAGATATAGAGGAACTACACTCCTCAAAAAAATAAAGGGAACATTTAAACAACACAATGTAACTCCAAGTCAATCACACTTCTGTGAAATCACACTGTCCACTTAGGAAGCAACACTGATTGACAATCAATTTCACATGCTGTTGTGCAAATGGAACAGACAACAGGTGGAAATTATAGGCAATTAGCAAGACACCCCCAATAAAGGAGTGGTTCTGCAGGTGGTGACCACAGACCACTTCTAAGGTCCTATGCTTCCTGGCTGATGTTTTGGTCACTTTTGAATGCTGGCGGTGCTTTCACTCTAGTGGTAGCATGAGACGGAGTCTACAACCCACACAAGTGGCTCAGGTAGTGCAGCTCATCCAGGATGGCACATCAATGTGAGCTGTGGCAAGAAGGTTTGCTGTGTTTGTCAGTGTAGTGTCCAGAGCATGTAGGCGCTACCAGGAGACAGGCCAGTACATCAGGAGACGTGGAGGAGGCCGTAGGAGGGCAACAACCCAGCAGCAGGACCGCTACCTCCGCCGGAGGAGCAGGAGGAGCACTGCCAGAGCCCTGCGAACTTACCTCCTGCAGGTCACAAATGTCCATGTGTCCACTCAAACAGTCAGAAAAAGACTCCATGAGGGTGGTATGAGGGCCCGACGTCCACAGGTGGGGGTTGTGCTTAGGCAGTTCTGCTGTCTGTAACATCCTCCAGCATGACCGGTTTGGCGGTGGGTCAGTAATGGTGTGGGGTGGCATTTATTTGGGGGGCCGCACAGCCCTCCATGTGCTCGCCAGAGGTAGCCTGACTGCCATTAGGTACCGAGATGAGATCCTCAGACCTCTTGTGAGACCATATGCTGGTGCGGTTGGCCCTGGGTTCCTCCTAATGCAAGCCAATGCTAGACCTCATGTGGCTGGAGTGTGACAGCAGTTCCTGCAAGAGGAAGGCATTGATGCTATGGACTGACCCGTCCGTTCCCCAGACCTGAATCCAATTGAGCACATCTGGGAATCACTATATACCTTCACATTTACCTTCTTCTCACTCTACTCCAATTCAAGCTATTTTAGCACCTACTCCTGAGGGCAACCGACAGTTCTGTCATTTCTTCATTGTTATCAAATTAAAAGTTAAAATCATATATTTACAAAAATGTGAGGGGTGTACTCACTTTTGTGAGATACTGTATATATAAAAAAGACAAAATACAAAAAGGTCCACCTGCAATATGACAACATCTGAAGCTAGTTCTTGAATATGTCCACAATGAGCATCCCGCCAACTCCATCATCCATATTTTTTGTGACGGACCTTGCAAGCGAGGAAATTTCTATCTCTTCAGTACTGTACTTTACAAATGTGCGTTTAACACTAGAACTGTCAGGTCTTCCACACAACCTATAACCGCCAACTACTCACACCACTCAACGTCATTAGCATAAACATCATCGTCATTAACAACTGCATTCTCCTCAGCAGCCTCCAGCCAAGCCATCACTGCATCCAGCGGTCAAGAGCATCACCTCTATTGTGTTGGTCAATAAACAAAAATGGTCTAAAAATTGATTATTGTAATTACATGAAAATTTTTGTTGTTGTTGAAGGTATTACAGTATATAAAAGTAGAATACGAAAAAAAATTGTATATTGTGATTAAATCGTTACCATGAAAGAAAACATTCTGGAATTGAATTTTTAAATTTGATTAGAAGTACATAATTAAGGTAAGTGTAGGTGAATATACAGTATCTATGAAATATGGAAAAGTCTATGGGCTATTGTGCCATTACCATGCCTTCACGCTTGAATTGTGCTTGAATTTTGATATGGATCTGCAAACTCTAGCCACTCTTTAGACTGCCAACAGTATTACTCATCATTGCACTATTTTTAAGTTAACAATGATCAGTGCAATGCATTACAGTGAACACTATTATTCAGAAATAAAACGGATTTCGTGTTACATAATATTGTGTTGCCGAAAGAACGGTAATTAAAATCCTGAGGACCCACTGGGAAGGTAAAATCAGCGTGTATAACTCCAACACTGTAAAATAGTTAATTGTAAAAAAAACTGTTAAAGTACTGGCAGTTTCATTACATTAGTATTTTGCAGAAAGTCCATATTTATTTGAACAGATGTCAGTTAATAGGTGTTAAACTATGTCTGATGACCTGTGGAGGCAGGGAGCAATGGGCTCTTATATGACCACAGTAACAGAACACCAGTCAACTACAGCCCATCTCCTCAAAGCATTTATCAGCTTCAAGGCAACACACCCACATAAATCTCATTAACACAACCCATGCACACACACATTGTACCAACTTTACACACACACACACACATTGTGTGGCAGGTGAAGACCTGTTCAGACTTTGAACCTTTTATGTAGTTTTCATAATCTTAACTTCCTGGACATCCTGTAGCTTTTTCATAAATTCCTCTGCCCTTCAGTTTACTATCAGTTATTCAAGTTCAAGTTCATTTTATTTGTATAGCACTTTTACAACAGCCACTAGGCTGACCAAAGTGCTTTACAGAAAAGTAATACATCTAAAAAGGAAAATAATACAAAATACCTATCACAACACACAGTAAGACAAATAAAAAGCAGCCTAAGGACAGGAGTAGCAGGACATAATCAGAATGAAGTAACTGTAAAAAAAACTGAAGTATGAAAGTAGTATCAAACATAGGCTAAAAATAAAAAAGGTAAAATCACCCAGAAATGGAGGTTAGTATGCTAAAGAGAACAGGTGGGTTTTTCATGAGGACTTGAAGACAGACAAGGTAGGGGCCGTTTTAATCTCAAGGGGCATGGAGTTCCAGAGTCGTGGCCCTGCTACTGCAAATGCATGCTCACCTCTACACTTGAGTCTAACGTGAGGGACTACCAGCAAAGCCTCATTAAGAGATCTTAGGCTTCGGGACAGAGTGTAAGGATGGACAGAGAGATAGACCGGGGCTAGGTTATGTAAAGATTTAAAAACAAGGAGTAACATTTTAAAATCTATTCTCTGTCGAATTGGCAGCCAGTGTAAAGATTTGAGAATCAGAGAGATATGGTCATTTTTCTGAACTTTGTGGATGAGTCTGGCAGCAACGTTTTGGACTAGTTGAAGACGGGCGATTTGTTGACTTGATATACCGCAATATAAAGAATTACAGTAGTCACATGAACAGCCATTTCTAGAGTTTTTGGAGTAAGAAAGCCTCTAATTTGAGAGAGTATTCGAAGTTGGTAGAAACTAGCGCTGATTACAGAGGAAATGTGTTTATCAAATTTTAGAGACTGGTTGACAAGTACAACCAAGTTCCGCACTCCTTTGGATTTAAAAGCTGATAAGCTCTCTAGCTCAGGATTTAGGTGCTGAGAATTTTCATTTGGGCCTAAAACAATAACCTCAGTCTTCTCTTCGTTTAGAAAGAGGACATTTTGGGCTAACCGTGCTTTGACCTCTTCTAAGCATAGCAGAAGAGAGTTTAGCGCTGCAGGGTTGTTTCTCTTAATAGGGATTTAAATTTGGGTGTTTGTGTTTCTTTTCATAGAAATGAAAAGAAACACAATTTTTTTTTAGGTTGGAGCCCAGAGGTAGCATATAGAGAGAAAATCAAGAAGGGGCCAAGATGGAGCCCTGCGGAAGCCCACAGGTGAGGGGTGTCATAGAGCTGGAGAAGTTGCCTTACTTTACTGAAAACTTTCTGTCAGACAGGTATGACTGAAACCATGTCAGAACCGATGCCCTTACACTCTCCCAGGACTCTAGTCTAGCTAGGAGAGTAGGGTGGTCAATGGTATCGAAAACTGCCAAGAGATCAAGGAGAACAAGAACAACGGTGTCTCCGGAATCAGTAAAGAGATAAATATCACTTAGCACTCTCAGGAGGGCGGACTCGGTGCTGTGGGCAGACCTAAAACCAGATTGAAAGACCTCAAAAATACTATTGTTTGACAAAAATTGTTGGAGTTTATCTAACACAGTTTTCTCTATTAGTTTAGAAATGAAAGGTAAAACAGAAATGGGTCGGAAATTTTTTAAAACAGAGGGATTAGTGAAGGCTTCTTAAGCAGAGGTGTGACCGTGGCCGCTTTAAGATTGGCAGGAACAGAGACAGTTTTGAGACTCTTGTTGATAAAAGATACCATACCTGGGCCAACTGATTCAATGATAAGTTTTAAATATCTTGGGTGGATAATATCAATAGGACAGAATGACGGTTTGAGCTTGACAATCATGTCCTTCAGTGACTCGAAGTTGATAGGATCAAAAACCTCCCAAAAGCCAGCAACAGGTGTCGAGATTGGAGGGATAGATGAATTAGGACAGACACTAAGTCGTAATTTAGTCTTCACGTAGAGCCTCTGAGGCAACAGACAATGTGTTAAAAGAAGGGTTTATAACAGATTGAATGACTGAAAACAGGATCTTGGAGTTTTTGAGAAATAAGCTGCTTTCGCAGACTTTGCAGCATTCTGCCCACAGTTATACAGTGGGTAAAGAAAAGAATCACCCCCGTGTAAAATAACCACATTTTGTTGCTCTACAGCCTGAAATGAAAACGGACAGACACAGATTTTGTAACATTCAGCTGTATGTACAACTCATAACATCAAAGTGAAAGATATAATACCAACTTGTCAGAAATATGAAATTACAAATTTCATCTTGGAGGTATACATGCATAGAGGCTTGCATGTTGTGGCAGATCAATTAGCATACATTTTCTTTTGAACAGTCACATTAAATATCTGTTTCCTGCCCCGGAATACCCTTTGCAGACAAACTACATTTTCAACATTCATCAGTGGTTTATATGATTTATCGTACTTTCTTCCAAAAAACATTTTCTGTCACCATGTTGCTCTACTACAATGTAGAAGTATACATTGATTGTCTCCATTCTGCAACAGCACAGTGAAGCTGATCTTTTGACTAGAATTCGGCTGAAAATATTCCACAATACATTGAACACATATCTGTACATATATTTTGAGTATATTTTTCCATATAATTTTCCATATATTTACAATATATTCCACAATATATTGAAAACATATCTGTACATACTGTATATCTCACATGTATTTCCATATAATATTCCTTATATTTACAATATATTCCACAATATATTGAAAACATATCTGTACATATATTTCATGTATATATCTTTCCATATAATTTTCCATATATTTACAATATATTCCACAATATAATGAAAACATATTTGTACATATAGCTCACATATATTTCCAAATAATTTTACAATATGCATTAAAATGAAATTAGACAGGTGCATACATTTGGGCATCCTTGTAATTTTGTTGATTTGAATACCTGTAACTACCTAATGATTTAATTGGAACACACAATTGGTTTGGTGAGCTCATTAAGCTTTGATTTTCATAGACAGGTGCATCCAATCATGAGAAAAGGTATTTAAGGTGGCCAATTGCAAGTAGTTTTTTTATCTTCTCTGAAGAGTGGCAACATGGGGCCCTCAAAACAACTATCAAATGACCTGAAAACAAAGATTGTTCAACGTTATGGTCTGGGGAAAGGCTACAAAAAGCTATCGCTGAGATTTAAGCTGTCAGTGTCTACTGTGAGGAACATAGTGAGGAAATGGAAGACCACAGGCTAGTGATGGTCAAAACGAGGCATTTGAAACATTTGAGACAATTGAAACATTTGTGTCGAGGCTTCGTGAAACGTTTCGAAACTTCTACTTGACAGTTAAATCTATTACATTTGATTCGAGGCATCGTGAAACGTTTCGAAACCTAAACTTCTGCTGGCAACTTTAATTATGGCACGCAACAGTCTCAATTCCACCATGATCAGACAGACGCTGTAAACGGACTGAACTATTCACATCCTTCATCACAAACTGCATAGTTTCAAACAGGGGTTGATCATTTTAATTTGTCAATAATGTGGGTTATTGAATGAAATAGAACTGTCTGAGACAAACACTTTCCTAACATAATGTCATACAAACATCTTGATTTGGAGTGTTTCCAAAACATCAAACTTATGTGAACTTGGCTGATCTGATGAGTGGAAATAAAACTGTAAAAAATTTACATTGATATTTTCTACGGATTGTTGTTATGAAGGTATGAATTAATGCTTCTAAACTAGCAGGGTGCAGATGGCTCGGTAGTTAAGGAGTAAGACTTGTGGCCAGGAGGTAGCCAGATCGATTCCCGGGTAAGTCAATTGACATTATATATTTTCCACATTGCTAGGCGATTCATTTTTTGTCTCGCATGGCAGACAAAAATTCTCGCAGGGAACAGGTTGCAGGGATGGCTAAATGGACCATTGCATGTTAGTATAGGTGAGGGAAGACCCCTCCATATTTGGCCCAGTACACCAATTCAAGACCAGGTAAGCATCTGCTAGGTACCGTTGAACTTTAAGCATAGCATTGGCACTAGCACTCTGTATTCTCCTGGTGTCACTGACTCTATTTTCCAGGAGTGACCACAGGTTATCATCGTCACCAACCCCTGGCAATAAAACAAATTTCAATTTGTAATTGTATAAAGGCCTGCGACCCCTCGCCGGGATACGCAGTTGACGATTTGTGTGTGTAAAGGATTTATACAGAATGTCAAAGATATAAATATATATCCAATAATAATAAACATCTGATGTTGTTGGTCCATCTTGTGTCTGATGGCTCAATCTTGCAATACTCTCACAAATCTCTCAGCCACGGTCTCACGCATTCGAAATGTTCATTTTTTATGCCTCGTTTTATACCCGATACGTCAGTGTTTTTGACAAGTGCGACTCAGGTATCATTCAATGTCACATGACAAAGTGTTTCGACGACACTTTGTCATGTGACCAGCAGTGTTTTTGAAACACATCTCGATACGCTGTTCCGATGCAGTGAGTGTCGAAAACATCGAGACAGTTTCGACACTTGAGTGTCGAGCGCCCATCACTACCACAGGCACAGTTCTTGTTAAGGCCAGGAGTGGCAGGCCAAGTAAAATATCGGACAGGCAAAGGTGAAGGATGGTGAGAGCGGTCAAAAACAGCCCACAGACCACCTCCAAAGACCTCCCGACACATTATCTTACTGAAGATGGTGTCACTGTGCATCGTTAAACAATTCAGTGCACTTTGCACAAGGAGAAGCTGTACGGGAGAGTGATGTGAAAGAAGACTTTTCTGAACATACACCACAAACAGAGTCGCTTGAGGTATGCAAATGCACATTTGGACAAGCAGGTGCTGTGGACTGATGAAACAATGATGGAGTTATTTGGTCATAACAAGGGGTGTTATGCATGGAAGCAAAAAAACACAGCGTTCCTAGACAAACACTTGCTACCCACAGTAAAACTTTCATGCTGTGTGGCCAGGGCTTGTACTTGGGAATCTTGTTAAAGTTGAGGGTTGCATGGATTCCACTCAATATCAGCAGATACTTAAGATTAATGCAGAAGAATCAGTAGAGAAAAGTTGAAGTTACACCGGTGCTGGATATTTCAACCAGACAACGACCCAAAACACTGCTTAACATCTACTCTGGCATTTATGCAGAAGAACAAGTACAATGTTCTGGAATGGTTTTGTTCTGCTCAGCCTTTTTCTTGGTTGCTGTTATAAACAGATGAACACATCATAAAACAGTTTATTAGAAAAGAGACTGAGAACAGTATAAGTAGTAAAGATTGTCATTTTGTAGAATAATCTTGTACTTCGCTTTCACTTGTTCCCCATGTTATAGTGGGTCCTGTGGTGGCTCTGAAATTTAGTACTCTGGCATTTATTCAGAGGAACTAGTACAATGTTCTGGAATGGCCATCCCAGTCCCCAGACCTGAATATCAATAAAAATCTGTGGGGTGTTTTGAAGCGGGCTGTCCATGCTCAGCAACCATCAAACCTAACTGAACTGGAGATGTTCTGCAGGGACGAATGTTCCAAAATACATTCATCCAGAATCCAGACACTCATTACAGGCTATAGGAAGCATCGAGAGCAGGGGTCCTCAACTCTGGACCTTGAAGCCAGTTCCAGTCCATGTATTTATTGCAACCCTCTAATCTGAGATTTATTCAGACCTGGGACATCAGATGAGTCCAATTAATGTGGAGGTAGAACAGAAAAACAGCAGGCCCCGGACCCCGTAGGGTTAGAGTTGAAGACCTCTGGTCTAGAGGTTATTATTTCTGCTAAAGAAGCTCAACTAAATATTGATGTGATATTTCTGTTGGGGTGCCCAAATTTATGCACCCACCTAATTTTGTTTTGATGCATATTGCATGTTTTCTGTTCATCCAATAAACCTAATTTCACAACTGAAATATTACTGTGTCCTTCAAAATGAAATTGCTGATCCAAACACCCAATTATTTAAAAGGAAATCAAGGAAGTCAGCTGTGCAGATGGCTCAGTGGTTAGGGGGTCAGACTTGTAGTCGGAAGGTTGCCTGTTCGATTTCTGATTGAGGCAAATGTAGTTGTTTCCTTTGCCAATGCACTTTACTCTAAGTTGCTCACTATAAAGTCACTCTGAATGAAAGTGTCAACTAAATAAATAAAAATGTAATCTTTTGCATACAACTGTATATGTACATATATTTCATTTATGTTTCCATATAATTTTACATATATTTAAAATATGTTCTACCATATATCGAACATACATGTGACACTATATCTTTACATATATTATTAATACATTTTCCTATACAAATCAGGATACATTATGGTGGAGTTTTATGAATTTAAAATTGCATATATTTTGGGATATATAAACACACATATTATATTGCAATATATTGAAAGCGGCAATCATTTGTATATTTTGCAATATATAGTAATATATTACATAAACATATAATATATTGTATAATATATGCATCATCAATATATTATTCCATGTATATAATATATTGGAAAATGTAATGGAAAAATAATATTTTACAATTTGTTACAATATATTTCAATTAATATTCTGGTACATACACTCACCTAAAGGATTATTAGAAACACCCAATCAATTTCTGCTTAATGCAATGATCTACTCAACCAATCACATGGCAGTTGCTTCAATGCATTTAGGGGTGTGGTCCTAGTGAAGACAATCTCCTGAACTGCAAACTGAATGTCAGAATGGGAAAGAAAGGTGATTTAAGCAATTTTGAGCGTGGCATGGTTGTTGGTGCCAGACGGGCCAGTCTGAGTATTTCACAATCTGCTTAGTTACTGGGATTTTCACGCACAACCATTTCTAGGGTTTACAAAGAATGGTGTGAAAAGGGAAAAACATCCAGTATGCGGCAGTCCTGTGGGCGAAAATGCCTTGTTGATGCTAGAGGTCAGAGGAGAATGGGCCGACTGCTTCAAGCTGATAGAAGGGCAACTTTGACTGAATTAACCACTGGTTACAACCAAGGTATGCAGCAAAGCATTTGTGAAGCCACAACACACACAACCTTGAGGTGGATGGGCTACAACAGCAGAAGACTCCACCGGGTACCACTCATCTCCACTACAAATAGGAAAAAGAGGCTACAATTTGCAAGAGCACACCAAAATAGGACAGTTGAAGAATGGGAAAATGTTGCCTGGTCTGATGAGTCTTGATTTCTGTTGAGACATTCAGATTGTATAGTCAGAATTTGGCGTAAACAGAATGAGAACATGGATCCATCATGACTTGTTACCACTGTGCAGGCTGGTGGTGGCGGTTTAATGGTTTGGGGGATGTTTTCTTGGCACACTTTAGGCCCCTTAGTGCCAATTGGGCATTGTTTGAATGCCACAGCCTACCTGAGCATTGTTTCTGACCATGTCCATCCCTTTATGGCCACCGTGTACCAATCCTCTGATGGCTACTTCCAGCAGGATAATGCACCATGTCACAAAGCTCGAATCATTTCAAATTGGTTTCTTGAACATGACCATGAGTTCACTGTACTAAAATGGCCCCCACAGTCACCAGATCTCAACCTAATAGAGCATCTTTGGGATGTGGTGGAATGGGAGCTTCGTGTCCTGGATGTGCATCCCACAAATCTCCATCAACTGCAAGATGCTGTCCTATCAATATGGGCCAACATTTCTAAAGAATGCTTTCAGCAACTTGTTGAATCAATGCCACGTAGAATTAAGGCAGTTCTGAAGGCGAAAGGGGGTCAAACACAGTATTAGTATGGTGTTCCTAATAATCCTTTAGGTGAGTGTATATTTTCCTTTCGTACGGGAAAAATAACTTGTAAACCCAACCAGTGGCCTTATGTATAAAAGATTGCGCAGCTGACATACCAGAAGATTGCGTATGCCCCAAAATAGAAAAGTACCTACACACAGAAATATTCACATGTATAAAACCAGTCGTACGCCAGGTCCTGCGCACCTTTCCTTCATAAATCACAATCAATGTGAGATTGACCTCACGTGAACGAGCCACTGACCCCACCTTGCACAAATGCAAAAATCTCATGTGCTAAAACAATTTCTCACATTTTATTTAGAATGTATTACAGTTTTTCCCGATTGCTAAAACACTAAAAGTGAATTCTCATAACAAAGCGTCGAAACTGTAACGTTTGCATGCATTTGGTACACTCAGGCACCAAATGAATAAACACAATGTCGGCATGGCACCGTAAACAATTCTGTAACACACGGTGCAAAACACTACACACATCGTGCATGTGTTACACACTTTGGCCAATGATAAAACACTCTGCAGTCAGCACGTCCATTCAATAGTTAAAACACACATGACATTAGCAACACTCCCGCACACAAAGTAAAACACTTACAGTTTTTTCCAATTGCTTACACACAAAATGCAAAATTTGACTCATCATGTCAAAACTCAACACACAAGAATGCTTTACAGAACACTTGGAGATTAACATCTAACTGCCATGTCAAAACTGTCATTCTGCAATCAAAACTTAACACTCTGACTTCAAAAGGCCCTTTTCAGATCGATAGTTAACACACATGCACATGAACAATAAACAGTCAAACAGACACAACTCACTGGTTAACCTTACTCAAGAGACTTCTGTAATTTGTAGTTTTTAAACCGATTTTATTCCCGAAACCAAGCCTCAGTGATACATTGTACAGGTAGTAAAACAACTCCCATTACAAGTCAGGGATCACTCTGTCGATTGGGGTCGGGCCACGTCACCTCGACCACATCACAGGCGATGTTCTCCCTTACCAGGCAACAGGGAAAATATCGCTGGGTGTGGCGTATCCACCCGTGGATCGACCCTATCTCGATGTCTCCGCATGCCTCCTCCATTGCTCGTAGGAGCGGCACGCATGCATGTGGAGGCGTTCATAGACCTTCCACCACCATGCCGAAAATAATTCCCCTATCAGGTTGAGGACCGGGAAATAAGGGGGCAGGTACAGCACCATGAAATGGTCGTGGTTGGCGAATTAGTCCCGGACCAGAGCAGCCCGCTGGAAACTGACATTATCCCAGATGACAACGAACATGGGCTGCCCTGGTTGGTCCTATGTGACCATGGTATGTAGTGCATGCAGAAATGTCAGTATGTGTACAGTGTTGTAGGGACCCAGGGCGGAATGGTGATTGTGACATATTATGCATTTTGTGTGTTAGCAATTGGAAAAAAAATGTAATCCCAGGTCAAGAAGATCATACAACCATTTTATCTAGAGCTACTGTTAGCCAGTCTACAGACAATTGAAATGCGATAGCATCTCCCCTGCTAACCTTGCATTTACCCTATAGTCAATATCGGATCATTGCAAATTATTTTTAAACGTCCTGACATGCCATTCAAACCTGCATTACAGTATTTCTGAATTGCTAAAACACATTTTTTGAATGTTTCTCTCGCTTTCTCAAATCCTTAATTACAAACCACCAAACTTAAGCTACACTGTCAAAACCTTTGACTTGTCTTGCTATATCAAACAATTGCTTCAGAACTTTGTTATCTTTACCCAAAACCAAACACTGTTTTCAGATAACACACACATCCAGCTAATGCATAAACACTACACAGCAGTCATTACACACTACAGAGATAAATGCAAAAACACTGCACTCAGGGCAGAGAGGGGCAAAAAAATATTTTTATTATGAAGTACTTGCACAATCCTGCACACATATAAATGAAGTCAAACAAAATATGCAGCAGATCGATTACAAGCAATGTGTTGGAATCATTTTGCCTCAGCATTATGCCTCTGGGCACAGTCAGGCCACAGGATATCATCAACGTCACTGGCAATCCTGTCCATTGCTAAACAACAGGGAAAGAATCCTTTAGCATGCCGAATTCAACCTGGAATCGCTTCCACTCCAATTTTGTCACATGCTGCATCCATTGACTGAATGAGATTGTCCTGTGCATAAGGATTTTTGTCATAGACCTACCTCCATGCAGAAAAAAATGATTCAATGGGATTAAGGGAGGGCGGGTATTGTGGGAGGCACACATTTCAGGACCACGGTGAAAGTTCACATTGTCCCAGATGACCAAATACATGGGATGCTCTGCCTGCTCATCACCTCTCTGTTTACGTCTCAGTAGTGCTTCCTGTAGAGCATACAGAAACCTCATACGATGGGCAGTGTTGTAAGGCCCTACAGTCACATGGTGGTGAATAACCCTGTAGCTGCTGATGAAGCACATATGGTTAAGTTGCCACCACGCTTCCCTGGCAACTCTACAATGGCACGTTGACCAATAATGTTGCGGCCTTTCCTTCTCTTGGTGACATTGAAGCCCGTTTCATCCAAGAAGAGGCACTCATGGAATCCAGTTGAAACATTCTCTATAGAAATGAACAAAAATTAATTTTAGAAGTAACGTAAATGACATAGCATTCCAGGCGTCATGCCTCTGTATACATGTGCTACATTACATTCAACACAGTAAAGATGCACAGTAACTCAATAGTGCTGTATAATCTCTGGACATGATTATTTATTTGTACATATTGATATCGTAGCTCTTTTACCCTTTCAGAATTTCTCTGAAATGGTACTCTGTAGGTTTGTTTGAGACTTATCAGGTTGCGTTTCAGGACACGGTCAATTGTGGAGAGACTCACACTGTTGATTTCTTCAAAAGTCACGTTGTCGTCCTCAACTCGCTGTTGAATTTCACGCAGACGAATGACATTATTTTGAAGGACCATCTTGACAATAATGGTCTCCTGCTGTTGTGAACATACCTCTCCTTTCACCAGCATGTGGCAGTCTTTAAATTCTAGCAAATAAATCCTCGTTAGAATTATACAGACAGGCCTAAAGTATTGAAATGTCACCAAATATGTACAATAAATAAAATACTATTATACAAGTATATCACTGCAAGCAAATGGCCAATTTTTTGAGATATTTTACAGTAATTTACTGAGATGTACAACAACTGTGCATACTATACTGTAAGTTTGAGGGACCACAAGTGATAGTACAGTTACCTGTTCTCTTCTCTGAATGTCCTGACAATGGAGGCCACAGAGAACCTGCTTATATTTGGTTGAACACATAGTCCTGCTTCCCTTATACTCATTCCATGAACCCGAACATGGTGTATGATTGTTGCTCTAATTTCATTGGAAATGATGGCTCCTGTTCTTCCTTCCCCTCCTCCTCTGTGTCTTCCTTCTCTGCTGTCTCTTCCTATTCCTCCTCTGTCTCTTCCTCATCTTCCTCTTCCTCTGTCTCTTCCACTTCCTCCTTCTCTCCTGCCCTCCATTGTGACAATCACACATGCCATTTGGATTTGACATGGCTTTATATCCTGATTACTGATTAGGTGCAACACATTACAGATTTGAAACAGGTGTGTTAAATTTTGAGTGCTTGTGTGTTACCGATGACAACAGTGTGTTGCTTGTGTTTCACTTTTGGGGGCAGTGTGTG